>CABEEJ010001278.1:95108-123334 GCA_901482245.1 Timema douglasi | reverse complement strand
TATATATATATATATATAAATATTCGTATAACTCGAACTGTTAGTATATCTCTAGTATAATGCGGTGCTAAAAAAAATTAAAATTTGTAGCACTAGCTACACATGCTAGGTTTTAAAATTATCGGTTTAAAAACCATACAAATACTTTTTACTGCCGCTTATTGCCGTTTATTAATTTTGCATAATATTATAAAACTGTTGTAAAATTTAAAGTTTTATTAAAGGCCACTAAGAAATGTTTATTTAATGATTTTTAACTCTTTCTTAATGAAAAAGCGAGTATATTTTCTCTAAATTATACCCTCCTCACCTCCAATCTATTAATATAAAAATAAAATAGTTCATACATGTAGACCGGCACTCACTGTCCTTTAATGTTGCATCCAGCGTTGCAGAATTAATTGAGACTGTTCAATTATTGATATTCTTTTATAAGGTTATCATTATTTCGAGTTATTTTCACCTACATTTTTACTTTAGCAAACCCTACAAAAATATGCCAAGTAGTGTGAGGTTAAGCTGACGGGCGGGGAAAAAAATTATTTGAGTGTAAACAAAAACAAGCGTGTATTGAATTAACTGTTCTGTCACTTAGACCACTCTTAACTGGATTATATCAAAGTTTGTCCTCTCGTTGTCGACCACTTGGTTGTCTATCACTTTGTACTCCTATACTTGAGCTTGTCTAGCAGTTGGTCCAAGTCGTGTCGGCCATTTGACCCACCCAGCCTTCCAAATATTTGTTTTCAGTTTGTCTACCGGTTGGTTGTCGATCACATGGTCCAGCTCGTGTCGATCACTTGGTCCACGTCGTTTCTTCGTGTCTAGCAGTTTGCTGTCTACCACTTTGTCCTCTCGTGTCGACCACTTTGTTGTCTATAACTTTGCCTGCTCCCTATTTTGGTAATATTTACATATTGGGAATAGTGGGCTCGGTACTAAATATAAAAGAAAGATGGTTGGTTCATTATAATATATATACATAGAGATGGTTCCAATTTAAAAGCAAATAATCATATTCGACTAGAATTAAAATAAATTAATATATATTATAAACATTTTATTATATTTGACTATAATATATATACAAACAACTAATTTGACTAGAAAAAAGTCTTGTACGTGGAGGATTGTACTGGCGGATAAAAGATTACATTAAAGTATCCCAGGTGCATAAAATAAATCAATAAAAAAATATGCGTTTATATGCAGAAAAAAATATGAAAAAAATCTCAAAACTTTGAAAAATGGTATGTCAGTGGAACTGTCTAGAGTGAAAGATAAAAATGATGATTATTCGGCCTGTCCAAATGATCACCTTTTAAACGTTGCGAGTGCATTTACAAGGACTCTGATACCCAAACGGCAACGTATTATAATCATCGGTTATCCGACGTTTGGTGTACATGGGCCGGTAGAATTTAGGGTGCGAAACGGTATATACAGTGGCAAGACCTATTATTACAATTTTGGTTGGTATCTGTATTTATCCTTCCTCAGCCGTTCAGTGACAATCGCTTTCAAAACGTTAAAGTTAACGTCGTTCCGGTTGCCATAGTTTACGGTGATCCCGCGAACCTTGCACACCATTTTTGTTTTGGCAGGATCGCTACCAACACAAGCACGGTACGAGTAATTCTTGGGACCGCCAAATATAAAAGCGCTAATGTAGCTTCCCGGACCGTAATCTTGAAATTCGTCAGTGAGGTCAAATAAAAAGTCTCCTGTCGGTGGACTCCAATTGTCGGGGCGTTCTATGAATAGAACGCTATCTTTATCATGATAAAAAAGCGGTCCCCCAATTGTTTATTGTATAAGTGCAACTTAGCCATAGCAGTCGTGTATCATAACACAACCCCACTCGTGTTAGGGTTAGGGTGCAACGCGTCACGAGCATCCTCGTAATTGTGAAACATAATCTCATCATTTACATCAGTGACACTGTCCTCTGTGATATACGATTCGTCAGGGACTTGTGGATGCCCTGATAGTCGTTAACAACGGCTTCGTGTGGTAAATCGGGTCTCTGCCCAAACTTTCCCCATAGTGAATTTAAAAAGAGTTTAGCCAGCGTGAGGAGACCAGGGTTTTTACAAACTGAGCCTAAATCGAGTTTTACCCCTTCCCTTTCCTCATAATTTTGTATATAAGCAAACTTTTCCTCTTGTGAGGTACACCACTCTGGGCGATCCACTGGATTCTTGTTTAATTTTCAAAAAGTATCAATGTACCCGTGAAGCAGTCCTCCAGAACGTGTCTGACGATCGTAAACAGATACATTGTACTCCCACACTTCGTGTACTGCTTCAAAGATGTAGCCTTTCTCAACAGCTTCCTGGATCTCATCAATCACCCAGACGCCTGTCAAACAGCGATCATTTTTGTCTTTGGGCTGATACGTGCCTTGGTTTTTCTCCTCCCCAGATTTCATGCACAAGACGATCATTAACTGGTCGTTCATCCGTTTAGGCAATATGGGCATGAATAAGTCCCGTGGAGGCGTCACTGTAATTTTGGCTATACCTTCTACTTGATATATAGACGGACCATTCAGTTCCAAGTGAATTTTGTGTTTGTCGACGGGGTATTTTTTGTACTTGCAAACGTAAGGATACAATGAACACACATCCAAGTACTTGATCTTCTCTCCACAAGAAAGGTCTGCTTCTTGGAAGAGCTTGATACAATTTGTACGCCTGCCAAAGATCCATTCCTGGGGCTGAGGGGCTCCTTGGTATACACCTTGTGCCGGAGTACAAATTGTTTCAAGTCCTTGTTTGTGCGATTCATAGCATTAAACATACACTCCCACATCTCTACGACCGTGTAGCCAACATTCTTCAACTTTTCAACACAAGCCATGGTCGTTTCATAGCTTGTCTCCATTGTCTCGTGAGGATTATTTTTGATAGGGGTTGTCTTGTCAGGGTAGCAGAGATAGCACCCGTTGCCAATAACACCCCTAGAACTGAAAGAAGATGGTGGTATCTCCAACTTTAGCAATACCCTCTACATATCGCCCTAACACATATTCATCACGGCCGTTACCCGCCTGAAGAATAGAGACACCACGTTGATGGGCCTCTCAGCAGAGCCATTGTACAGTGACGTGCGACTGTTGGTCTGCATACCGGTAGCCACCATTAGGTATAGTACTGATAGTATTCTCCTTAAGATGACTTGAGTGGTAAACCAACATGGCCGATCCAGCTATCGTACATGACTCTCTGAAAGTATCCACCTTTTTTTCTCCATGAGTATGTCTCTAAACTTCAGGCAGGCCTTTCGTAGGATCTCTACGTCTTTCACACAATAAAGTTCCAACTTGCGCTTCAAATCAAAGACATAATTTTCTTTGACCAACGCGTCATACCACTTCTCAAAGTTCTCCTTTCCCTCAACCGAAATCTTACCAATTCCGTAGTCCTTCCTTGGCGGAAAAGGACTCCTATACTTCGCATTTTCTTTTTTATTGAATAAATGGGGGAATTGTCCCTTGGCCAAAGATTCGTCCAAGCCGAATGTTTTTGGCATCTTGGACAACGACATGGGGAGAAAGTTCAGCGAGTCAACCAAGTTGAGCGGGCCGTAACGCATGGACATAATTTGCCCACCATTCATTATTAGCTCTGGAGTCAATTTTTTAACCTCCATCATATATTTTTAAATAAAATTACCATTATAGACTTTCGCAATATGAGCTAGGGGGGGTGATATCCTTAAATTTGCTCTATAAATCCAAAAAATTAGGCCATTGTGGTATAACACTTGAATATGCGATTCCTATCGCCCCAACATTCGATGCAATGATGGTCATTTGCATCTATATGAAGGCAGGCCTTGCAATACGTCTGCACGACACATAGGTTAGGTTCGTTCAAGTACGTGCCGGCCACACCTTGAAGAAGCGTTTCTTCTCTGCATTCAAAATCATAGACCACAACCATGAAATTGCTGTTTTCCAGTAATGGCTTGGATGGGGCCTGCTTCATATAACAAAGATGACCAAAAGGACGATACGTCTTGCATACTCCACAAAAAGTTTCATAACACCTGTGTGAATATTCTGCTCTTTTCAAACTGAAAAATTGCCCACAGACCTCGCAAACCTTTTTGACATCCCAGACTGACCTGTGACCTCTGCAAAAACCAGGATGTTTATGGTTATAAAAACATGTTTGGTTTGTAAACCAACGCCCGCAGTCTTCACAGACCATAGATCGGCCTCCGTTGCAGACAGATTTAGCGTAGCACTTTTTGCACGTGGACTCGCAATTGTTAGCATTCTTATTACTGAACGGCACACGGCACTCGCGGCAAAAATATCCACACTTAAATACAGCTGTCAAGGATGATATGACGTCAAAATGGTTTTGCTTATCGTCGTTAAAATACAAATCAAGGTAGCCCTTACAGGAATGTTCGGGAGGGGTAGGTTCCTCATACAGGACTTGCCTCCGCATCACTCCCTGAACACCGTGATTTTGTATTCGGAGAGGTATGGTTGAATTGTTTCAGTTCAGTGAGCCCACCACCTTTCAAAATATTCCCAAGGGCATCACGGTATAGTTACTCTGCTTTGAGTTTTTGAATAGGACGACCATTTTTGATTTGTTTAAAGGTGTTCACGTCCATGCATCTTAGATCTCTTTTATTATCACATATAGCTTTGGCTACAACCAATGCACGGGTAAGGCAAAGTGTGTCTCCATTTGGAATCGTAATGATTCCTTTGTTATTACGTTTATATGTGCTAGCGGGAGAGAGTTTATCACAATAACGTGCACTCCCGCGAGGCTCCTTAAAATGTCTGATTTTAACGTAAAGTGGTTCCGTACTCAATAACAAATTATTACTCTGCAACACTCGTCTTACCCTATCGAGTATGGCATCAGCGTATAACTGATCTGCTCGCCTAAATGAGACATATATATTGCTCAACGTCGATTCCGTGCTGTTCAAAAGTAAGCTGACATGATCATCGGTACTGACACCATGATCCTGCAGCCGATTGAGCAAAGCCGTAATTTGCTCTTCAAGCCATCTTAATTCGTCACGATTGCTTGCTGGAGCACCAAGATGTACGGTATCTTCTCTGCTAGTATAAAAGAAACGCTTGATTGCTTAGTTCTCTCCTCGATTATTCGAAGAGGGAAACCTTGTGGCAACGCTCCACCCACCTGGTTTACTGCGCCACTAATTCCTGCCTGAGGTGATAATGACGGTCGCACCCCGACTATATCAGCGCTTGAAGGGAGGCAGTGATCCCCGCCTGCCACGCACCTACACCAAAAGCTTGCGGGAAGATGTCTGGAGGCAGCAAAGTTCCTACTGGCTGGATGAGGGCTGTGGAGGTTGGGGTCTATTTAACGTCTTCCTTACGGCTCGACAGCCATCTATAGTTTCCAATTGAGCTAAAACACAAGAGTTTGAAATCAAAAACAAGTCAAACTAACTTCAAAGGGAACGCTTGAAACAATATTCTTCCAATCAAAGGTAGTTTAAAAAAAAGTCATTCCCAGCACTTTTAAATCAATCAAGTTATCATATAAGCTAGAAAAATAATTCCTGAAAAAAAATGAGAATTTTATTTGTAGTTTTTCCTCGGAGTGGACATTTTGAATATCATATATTAAAATGGATCCCTCAGTTGCTTTAACTAATTAATTTAAAAGACACTTGTTTATTTTACATAATGTTTGAAATATTATATTTACTTTAATATTCTATTTGAAAAGTGTTTTTACCTATTAGTATTCTATTATAGAGGTTCACAAAGCAATCTGCTCATTATATGCCCTTTCAACTTACACAACTATTTTTTATTATTTTAACGTAAAATAAATGCCTCACTTATGGTTGAATTAATCGCATCCATAGCCGAAAAAATGTCTCTTAAAGAATTGTGAGGTTCTAGGGACGGTGGTGGAGGTGCTATTACGGGAGATTCCGCAGACATCATACGGTCCCATTTATCTGAAACAAACATAAGTTTATATTAGAATGTTTTAACGTAAGAGATGGCTATGAATAATCATACAGAAACTACCCATTAATCTGAATAGTCATTTTCACAATAATAACTATGGTCCTGAAGGTACTCGAATCCTGGACACCCAAATCAGGAGGTATGCATTCTACCAACTGAGCTAAGGTGTTATATAAAAATATTTCAAAAAGGAAATCATCTTAAAATAATATATTTACGGTTTAACATTTATAAAACAAAAAAACTGTTAATGCCCATTTTTATTCATAGAAAAACCCACCAATTTAGCACATTATTCATTTTTCTAAATAATTTTATATGATGCAATATTTTTTACTTTTAAAAGCTAAGTATTCTTTCGTTCAATTCTGGTCTTTCGTTGGCCAGCAAATACCAACTGTTAGCGTTCAATTCTTCCAATAGCAGAGTGGCGCAGGATTGTTACACCACCCTTATTAGCAACTGAATAAAGGCCGGTGCACAACAATAAAAAATCCAAAAGATAAAGATACAATATTTGCAGAGGAGCCGATAGGATAATCACAAGCTAAATAGACTATACTTTGGCCCATTTGTCTTCTGTTTCCCCGAATCCACTCCTCAAATATTTAATTATTTTAAATACTACCAGGATCCTCATCAATCAGAGTAGGATTTCAAATATGAACGTGAAGTGTTTAGAAATAGCATAAGATAAACAGGAGATTATTTATTAATATAAATGAATTTATATTAAACATGAGCAATATAACAATATATATATTTATATTTGAAACAACAAAGCCCATAGTTACGGGTGAATATCCATCACCTCGGCATAGTTAACAATTTGTTACTCGAAAGTTTTATAACCCTTACAAATTTTAAAATATAATGACGTTATATTTGTATCATTTATTGGAAATAAACTACAAAAGCATACCAAGAATTAAACGAATGCCCTCACCTAGGCCCCATTCAGCTGTCTCACTTCACTATGTCCTCCCCGCACGAGATCACAACAACATGCCTCTACGATATTCACCAAGCGACTAAAAGAGGAAATATCGTGCAAGAGTGGACTGAGCGGTATCTCGAGGCGTGGTAATAAAAGTGTGGTGCGCACGCGCAAGACTGTAGTGCTATGTCGTAAAACGTGATCTGGAATATTCTACAAGCTCCTACGTGGTTCCACGGATTTCTATCTATCCCCTCCCTCTCTTCTTTGTTTTGTGTTGACCGTTATTTGTTTACCCCTCTTCCCCCCCTTTTTGAGCTAAATCTGAGAGTATATAATGGTGTAGTTCAAAATGTACGACTACTCTTGTCAGTACTCTTGTCTGGATCGTGTCCTCGGACACACCAAGGTGTCCTTGATATTTCTGGGAGGTACTAAATTCTCTTTCGGCCTATTGTTCATGGAAATTCCTTTTTGGCGAGTAATATTAACAATTCATAAAACACTTTATTAAATTTGAACTCTTTCATATTAGTTTACTCCAACATGAAGCCCCGTAAGGTTTCGTGCGATGTCACGAGTTTTTGTTTACGTATCGCTTTTGAGAGCTTAGAGGTCTATCTCCAATACGGCTGAGTAATATTTGTATATTACTGTCAAAGCTAGAACTTGTAATTTATTACTCAAATGGTAATGATAGTTTATTCTTGCGTATATGATATTACTATATTGTTGTCAAAGCTAGTACTTGTAACGTATTTATCAAATGGTAAAGATAGTTTAATCTTGCTTACGTGACATTGCTATTGTTGTCCAAGTTAGGACTTGTAACATATTTCTCAAATGTTAAAGATAGTTTATTCTTGCGTATATGATATTACTATATTATTGTCAAAGTTAAGACTTGCAACTTATTGTTCAAATGGCAGTGATTATTTTCTCATAATATATCGTTGTTCAAGTAAAAAGGCTTGTATCACCTGCGTGGCAGGGAAATATGGTATGTTCTTATGATCAAGGTCATAGATAAGTATAGCCCATACGACACCCAAAGTTTCATATTGTCATTGTATTGTTTTCTACTCTTTGGAGTAACCTTATATATCACATTGAATCGTAACCGATCATGGGTGCTAAACGTTCTTGCAACTAATGTTTTTTGCCATTGCTTCATAGCACAAATTTATTGTTCAATTTATATCACAATAAAACTAAAATGTTATTTTTGACGCATGTCTTTATATCAAACCTGTATGATATCCTTCGCTTGTACCCGTAATATATAATGAAATAATTGGGGTGTGAGTTTATGGAAGCAACAAGTGAATATACCAGTGTGGGCCTATTCGCTTTTCGTTACTATCCTATCGGCTCCTCTGCAATTATTGGTTCCTTTTTTTTATATGATATATTTATGTTGTGCGCCAGCCTTATTCTTTTGGTAAGACTAAGGGCGGTGTTACACATTCTGATAGGTCGTCAATAATGTCAAACAGATATTTCCAAAACATTTATCAATTGGTGTAAATATTACCAAATTTACAAGACAAGTTTCCAAGCCAGACGGGCTATAAGTTAATATCATAGTAACCTTGACAACCTAAGAATGATTACAAACAATATGTGGCACCACGCGCCAGATGAGTATTAACCCATAATGGATTTTAGAACGATACGCCATAATATACCAAATTTACAAGACTAGTTTCCAAGCCAGACGGGTTATAAGTTGATATCATAGTAACCTTGACAACTCAAGAATGATTACAAACAATATGGTGCCGTGCGCCAGATGAGTATTAACCCATAATACACTAAAAAGATTAAAGTATTACGTAATCCATGAATTTTGTGGTCTACTAATTTGCCGAAAAAGAATTTTCCATTACAACAGCCGAAATTGAATTTATATACCTTTTATAATATCCAGGATACCTAAGTTTGTCCAGAGACAGTATCCAGTCAAGAGTGACATATCAATCAGAGTTACATCATTATATATGCTCATATTCAGACTCGAAAAAGGGGGAACAGGGGTAGTGAAAACAGAGGTGAACACACAACAAAGAAGAGAGGGAGGGGGTAACTAGACGGAGGTAGAACATTCGAGCATGTTGTGGACGGAGTCAGAACAACAGTTTTTTGGACACATCACCGGCTTTTAACGGATGTACGTCATACTTTCCTAGCATGCCTTATGATAATTCATAGTGCGAGCATACACACAGTTCACTCGTTTAGTCTGTTGTTGGTTTTCTCGTGGCATGTTGTGTTCGTACAGGAAGTAAACTTGGGAGGGGCCACTGCTGAATGGGGCTATGGTGAGTTCATTCGTGATTATTATTATTATTATTAGAGATCAGTCTTGTATATTTTAACTGTGTAGTACATTTTATGCCAATAAATGCTACATTATGATGATGACGACTCATGCGAGCCTGACTGCGGACTTGTACATAGTGATGTGATCTGATTATATATTATACTTATTATTTTGAAATGAGCAAGACTGTTGATGTTGCACACGATATATTTAAATAATTATACCTCCTATACTGAAGATATGATATAAAATGACACAGTTTATGCTATATTACGGATTGTTATTTTGCGTTCTGAGTACTGTGTGCTGTGTAGAATTGTGTAACTACTATGGATTCATACGCAAAAACTACTTATATATGGACTACCCCTTGCTTCCTGGACCCCTTGTCACCAGTGTCAAAAGTAACTAATGGAAAAACTCCTGATGAGCTGATGTTGTGAAGGCTGGCTTCCTATTGGGTAGAGGGATCCAGCGTGTCACAAGATTTGGTTAGATACAACGAAGTTGATCTTTTAAAGAAGAAAAGTTTTATGGTGCAATATATTGAAATTACTTCTGAAAATCTCGTGATTCTCCATGGATGAAGTATTAAAAGTCTATTTTACATACAGTACTTTAAAGAAAAATGCATTATATCCAATACTTTTTTATTATATGAGAGGGGTCCAAAACAGTAACATTACATCCTCCACCATTCCAATGATCTGCTGCCAACAATAGTCGAGTTTACCACTATCCTAAACGTTAATATTTTAAGTGACTGTGGGATTTTGTGTTCCTGCTAGACGCCATATAAAAACTAAATGAACTAAACCTTCAACTTCAGGGCCAGAACAAGGATTTTTGGAAGCTTATATCTTATGTACAGGCATTTTCCAATAAACTCAAATTCTGGGGAAAGAACCTCAGCCGAGAAAACTCCAAACATTTGACCTTGTTTGAAGGATAAGTTAGATAGCGAAATAAATATCGAGCCCTACTCTGGTGAAAATGATATTTAAATACTCCTCAATTTGAGATTAGAGTTTCAATAGGGGTTCAGGGATTTCAAAATGTTGAGCTACTAGCACAATCTGTTTGGGCTCCCTTTATGGACAAGTCATTGTAATCTTATCAAGTTGTGTAACACAACATTTTCAGGAATATGACTCTTCAATAGAAATGAATCTGATAGCTTTCCAAAGTGAATAATTGTAACAGTTCAATCAAATGAAATAAAACACACCCTCTGAAACGCTTGGACTCCAACTTCAACACGGCTGGCCATGAACTCCTTCCTCTAGCACTCCGTCTTGCTGACTGAAAGCCAAGGTGGCGTTACCAGAATCTAAGCTAGCGAGAGAGACCACGCCCAGGATAAACAAATGATGGCTCCACGCATCTAGTTGTCGTTTCCTCCACCTGACCTGTTTGAGCGCAATCATCATGTTGCCAGGATGCTCGTGAAGCGTTTACAAGCTTCCACACGCTTCTACGCGATTCCAGGTCTCATACCTTCCACTCCCCTCTCCCCCTTTGTTTCCTATACTTTCTGCGGATATGTGGTCTTGTGAACTCGCTATATATTGTGGTGATTTGTAGATATCGTCATTCATTGTAGCATAGGCTTAGCTCAAGTTGAGAGCTGATGTTTAAGCTAAGGCTTAACCTTAATTATTATTATTATTATTATTATTATTATTATTAGCACCGCGTCTTACTACCCGTTCGGGTTATACGCACTTACGCTAATGTGTAATGGTAGGGTGATTGTGAGATGAAATGAAGGACCTACAGTTTAACGTGGAATCCGAACCACGGTGGAGGCCTGGCATTCCCCACATTCACAAGATGTCTTGTCAGAGGTGAAGGAAGGGTTTGGTAATCAGATAAATTTATGCCGGGACCGGGGATTGAACCCCGGCTGCCAGCATAGAAATCTGACACCTTACCCCTAGACCGCCAGGCCACCCTTAACCTTAATTCTTCAACATTCTATTTTGGTCAAATTATGGGGATCTTTTCATAACTATTACTTTCTGTCTTATTAATTTTAATTTCAATAAACGGGATTATCCCCATCATAAGCAGTCCAGTCTATTTTGAGTATGACATGTTAGATCATTCGACCACAGAGGCGTCTAAGGTTCTTAATTGTTTTCATATATAATTATGTCAATGGTGATACAGTAAAGCTTGTAACAAGAAGTTTAATCGTCAGATCTTTCCGTTATCGTCTGGTTGCTAAATCACAGTTAACGTCCATGACAGGCGTGCTAGGGATCACGTTGAACATGTAACGATTATATGAATAATATTTAAAAATCATGAAGGTTATTATTCACACACTACATTGGCCACTTGGATAATGAATGCCTCTGATAAAAACTTATATTATAAAGATTTTTGTGTCAAGATAAGAGAGTTGACTACGCTTCACTGACTTATCTAGATTTCTCATTATTATGCGTGATATAACCAATAACAATCTAAGCAGTAACCTTACAGATGTCACCAACCATTCAAATTGATTAGACTCACTGCAAGGGGTTCACCTTATAGCATTATTTTGTTCTTCATGTAAGTATTAAAGTAAAAAGGTTTTGTGTTAATCTTTTGCTTTTCTATTTTAAGTAAAATATCTTATATGTTCATTCTGTTTGTGTGCCCTTCTGTGTATGCTCATACATGTTCCTATTTTTTAAGTGTTAGCTGGTTTGTCTATTTTTCCTCATGTGCGTTTATATGTGCCTCTATTTGTCAACGTTGTGTGTACATGTGCTTTTTTATTTGTCCTCACGTATGTCCATTTTTATGTGTTAGCTGGTTTGTCTATTTTTCCTCATGTGCGTTTGTATGTGCCTCTATTTGTCGACGTGTGTGTACATGTGCTTTTTTATTTGTCCTCACGTATGTCCATTTTTATGTGTCCCTATTTGTCCTTGTGTGTTTCGGTATATGTCTGAAATTTTCCTCATGTGTGTTCATGTGTGTCCCTATTCGCCCTCATGTGTGCCCATGTATGCCTAATAGAACAATAATTATTATATCTGCTGTGGCGAGTTGATCCTCCTAAGTTGTTCAAAACTATAAAATATTATTTACTAATTAACTTAAAGTGGTTAAACTTTAATGAAAGCATTTCTTTGAACATCTTAATTATTTAATACTTCCCGCTAAATCTACAGCCTATATTATTTGGTAAGAAATTGGGGTTAATGTATGAAAACGAAAATCTAGAATTTTGTCCGAGTGAATACGGAATGATACACCATAATGTGCGTCAACCTTATGTGTTTTTGCGCACAGAGTCTAATAATATTCACCCACCTAGGTTATTGAAATTAATTATCTTGATGGACTAAAGATGAGGGAGGTAGGATTGGAGAAAAAACATGTTTGCATTTTCTTAAAGGGATACTGGGAAAATAATTTGGAGAAATATCCTTCTCTGTACACCCGGCTAGGATCAGAGACCCGACCTAGCAGTTATGCTATAAATGTTTGCCTAAAAAGTTTTTATTTTATAAAAAGTCATGTACCAACTTCCTACTACTACGTAAATTAGAAAACTTAACATTTCCATTTCACAATAGTTTTATTTAGTAGACATTAGAAGTGTTACAGTTTACAAGTTTTACAATTAGGCAGAAAATGATAGCATGTTAATTCTCTTCTCAAGACAAATATCCTTGAGTGATTACTTCATTACTTGCAGTGACCTGGGCAACACAGTGACCAGTCAAGAGGCAGTAGAATTTCTAAAAGGAGAGTAATTTGAGAATTAGTTAAAGCAAAATATAGAACAAATTTATAGTATAACATTTACACAGTCTCACTTGACAAGGTTGAGTGTTACTAAATTTGTCGGATAGTAGGCTGGTGAATCCTGCTGGATGATGGCTAAGGGCCAGAAGTCATTAAAGTACTATGGCAGGACATGTTCCCATTACGGTACTACCCATGCATTCAATAGTACATTAACCTAATTTTGAACTACCACAAAATTTAAGAACTTATTTACAGGGCAAAACAAAATATTATTTGCGCGGACCCCACTATGAAAAAAGTCAATTTCCACGGGTTGCGCACCCAAACTAATACTTTTAATGAACATTGACTGCATAGTCAAACCTCTATGATTTACAACTGCACTGCGTAAGGCAGAAGAAAGAAACAGACTTCCTGGCGATAACCATCAATAACAAAGTACTGATGCACATGACGTTTAGGGTGTCATGAACTATTTTACCTTTTCAAGATTTATAGGAACTTGTGAGTTAGTGTACATTTACCACACTAAAATTCACATTTTCCAAGTGAGAGGCATAGACGTTAGGACCGTGTCCAAAAATACAATAATGCACTCAGCATTTGACTTTATGAGTCATTAAAATTTTACATGTCCATCAGACAGAAAGGCGAAATATTGCCAAGGTACTTCTAGCATAACGAAGTTAGCTAGTTCTGAATATGATACTTGATCTAACAAAATAAAACAAAAATACAAAGGCACTCAGCAATTGACTTTAAGAGTCATTAACATCTGACTTGTCAATCAGACAGACAGGCGAAATATTACCACAATACTTCTAGCATTAGCTAGTTCTGAACATGATACAAATCTAATTAAATGAAACATTTCTCTTGCAAAATTAAAGGACTTCCGAATAACTATTTACAACATATCAAATAAAAAATAAAGTATCTTCTGACTACATGCTAGTGACTAAACGACCCCGGCTGGATACTGATACCCTAGTTGAGTTGTCCTGGTGTCCAGCTCGTTGATTCCGACGATTCATCCAGCAACGTCGATGCTATGGCGGCGACTCCGACGCCACGAACCCCATGGTCCTTCTTGGTAGTTTTCTCACCGGCAGAGCTTCGTCCTAGTACCTAGGCTGAGAGAAGGCGTTGTGCATAAATGAGCTCATGGTGCTACCCTTATATAGCGACAATCAGACATGAACATGAAAGGGGGATAACGGAGAATGAATTACGAAGCAGAGGTAGAATAAGGGAGAATGAATGAGAGGGGAAAGAGAGAAGAGTTTAGAAACTGACGAGCTTCTTCTGTCGACCACCAGAGGCGCATGGTCGCGCTGCGCCTTGGCACAGTGCGTCTCTCACTTTGATCCTTTCTTCTGTACTGCGTGAGCCAGAGTTGATCCACGTGGAGTCTCCATTATAGAAAATTCTGTTTTTGTGAAATGAGTAAACGATATCTGAAGGCATCTGCCCTTGGGTGAGTTTTATACACATATATCCTGTATCAAAATGCATCAGTATTAATTTAGTTATTTGATTTTCACTGTTTGTTTTACGAAAAGAAATGATATAGAAGTATATTTTTTTAAATTATATCAACGGCCACATGGTCAGCTGTAAGTTTTGTAACTTTTTATAACTAGGGCACATATTCATAAATCTTGTTCATAACTTTAATAACATTAGTCTTCTTTTGTGATATCTAGAACCGCAATTATAAAAATGTAAATTAATTTTTGACTAATCCACGTGTTTTGAACGTAGGCCAATACGCAGTTTTTTGTATTAGAGTACAACTTTGAGGTAGCTTGTCTTTTAATATCTCCATATAACCCCAACGTGGCACCCAATTACACGAATATTGATAAATAGTTAGTTTTTTCCTTGTAGGTGATCAATCAATCTGATTGACACGCTACAGTCACTTCCTATCAAAATTGAGCTGTAACACTTGATATATCCCTCAGCATTACGAATTCGCATTGTGGTTACATCATTTGCCGGTAATGGGGAGTTTGGGGTTAAAATCCTGGTTAAATGTACTTAGGATTGGATCACATAAATGGTTTGTCATACTGCTCCAATGCAAATACACGTACAATTTCTATAAATTCAACCTCTATCATCCTTAAACAATAAACGTAATTAAAATAACATAGCCCGAACGGATGGTTAGCAAAAACAAACCTTTATAGATTTAAAAAAAATCATAAATAAGAGCTTATTCGTGGCAGGTGGGTGGGATGGAAGGAGTGGCGAGAAAAAGCCAGTGTTTTAGCAGCTTTTATTGCAAAACTTATTTTGGCCAAAATAAATAAAATATTGCTCCAGTACTAACATAGAATTTAATATTCTTCGCACGGTGATATCAACAGTTGTTGAATATCTGTCAAGAGTGTCCTAAAATTTAACGACAACTTTTTCTCTTAGTTAAAAAAAATTGTCATTTAGTGCCGCTACGTTCATGTCAGATATTCAGCCATTGTTGAGGTCAACTTGGGAAGAAAATTGAACTCCAAGTTTCTACTGGAAAAATATTTGATTTATTTTGACCTAAAAGTGTTTTTCTATGAAATCTGAAAAAAACAAACTACTGACCTTTTTCACGTCCCCTTCCATCCCACCTTAAACGGTACAGTGAATCTAATAGGATAAGCAGATGATTTAGCGTTGCTGGGCAGTAGTAAAGAAGCTGTTGCAAGAAATGCAGTAATTTTATTAGAGGCTATCAAGAACATAAAATAGGCTTAGAAGTGAACGCTGAAAAGTTTAAGTGTATGATGACAAAGGGAACAGAGATTGGCATCGATAATTTTAAGATACCTTCAATCAACATATTATTTTACAGGATTAATGAGCTACAATGTTTATGAACAAATTTAATTAGCAATAACTACATTAGATTGGAACAGAAGGAAAATGAATGCTATTACTTGAACAGTAAGTTGTTCACATCTCCTCTGCTGTCGAGGAATGTAAAATTCAGAATATACAAAACATTAATCTTACCGGTGTTCTCTATGGGTATGAAACGTAATGTCTTACCTTACGTGACGAAACCCAATTTATAGTGTTCGAAACAAGGTTTTTAGAAATATATTTGGTCTAAAAAGGGATGAGACTACCAGGGAGTAGAGGGTGTTATACAATGATGAGCTACACACCCTTTCCTCATCAAATGACATTGTTAGGATAATAAAGTCTCGTAGATTACGGTGGACAAGACATGCAGAGCGAATGGAAGAATCTAGAACCTTGTTTAGGGCACTGACGGGCAAACTCAATGTGACGATACCATTGGGAAGACCTAGACGAATATGGGAGAATAGCATTACAATGGACTTTTGAATAGAAAGGGAGTAATGAGGTGAATATAACTAGTTCACGACAGGGATTGGGTGTAATGAGTTGGACTGGATGAAATTAGCTCAAGAAAGGAATTGGTGGCGTACTTTTGTAAGTGAGGAAAGGAACTGAGTTCCTAATGCCATAGAGTAAGTAAGTAAGTACCTTATCTGACCTCTAGAAAATCTATTATATGTACTTTCACATATTAATACTTAAATTAATTTTATTTGCAGCTGTCGCGTTTGATAGATATTATCAAAAACTATAAAATAACATTAATAACATTATCAATGTTGAACGCAATATATGTGATTGTATTTTCAAAATAATTCTTCCTATTAAAATTCTTCCATATCTGTAGCCTACTTAGTCCTTCTATTACTCCATTCATACAAAACATATCATAACACTTCAAATATATTGCATATCACTCATTCAACAGATAAGGAACCTTAAAACTGATATCATTTTCCACTCAGGTATTGATTTTTTCTTTGCTTGCGTCACCCGTTACGCTGCCCTATTTTTTTTTACATCATGTCTTATTTCCGTTCGAGTTATATGCTTATGTACTTATTATGTTAGTTGTTTTACGGAAGAGATAGGTTATATTTAGAGTAAGTGCACCTGCATTTACGTGGAAACCATTCTAGAATTACTACCCTCAGTATATTCGACTTAGGGCCAGTTTCATAGTCAAATTTAGTACGCCTCAAGTGCGGCGCTACACTAAGTACAAGACGACACCTACCTAAACCAGAATGGAATGGGCCGTTCTCGCATAGGAAACTGGCCCATTCCATTCTGGTTTAGGTAGGTGTCGTCTTGTACTTAGTGTAGCGCCACACTTGAGGCGTACTAAATTTGACTATGAAACTGGCCCTAAGACTCGAACCTTAAGCTCCCCGTCATCGGAAGTTTATTGTACCATGATAGTAGTGCCTTAGACCATGCGGCCACTGAAGCTGGTCCATAAACAATGTTTTAGGATTCTGGTGGGAAGGAACAAATAGAAAACTCCTTTTTTTTCGATTAACATTAGTAATAATTTACTTTAAAATGAATTTATTTTTATATTGTTATTATTATTTAGCAACTGCGTCTTACTACCCGTTTGGGTTGTACGCACTTACGCTAATGTGTAATGGTAGGGTTATTGTGAGATGAAATGGAGGACCTACAGTCTTAATGAGGAATCCAAACCACGGTGGAGGCCTGGCATTCCCCAAATTCACAAGTTGTTATTAATACACGTTTTGTCAGAGGTGAAGGAAGGGTATGGTAATCAGAAACGAGGATCGAACCCCGGACCCCCAGCACATAAGTCTGACACCTTACCCCTAGACCACAAGGGTACCTATATTTTATAAAAGTTTATACTCTCTATGAAAAATACAACCACATATATGACTTTAAGTATTAATATAGACCTAATAAAAATATTTTAACAAAATTTATAATAACAGTAAAAATATTTCTTTCGGAAACCTACTTTGTTAAAATATAGTATTGGATTTAAATATTATTTTTTTTATTTCTTAGCTGTAAATTAAGATTATGTTGAAAATAAATATTGTAGATGGTTAAACTTTCAATTTATACATACGAAGCAAACATTAATTTTTTTTATGATAGTAACACAAGCTTCTCCCTAAACAAAGAAGAAATTAATGACCGTGTGAGTTTTTGTAGAGTACTTCATGGTAGATACTTCTCCATTATTTCATGATAGTTGTAAATAACTTTGTAATAATTATTTTAATACAAGTTAGATTACTGCATTAAGTAAGAAAACATCCCTCATGCTTATAGGACATTAAAAATAAAATATTCCTCATTTAACCTAGAAAGTAGAAAGCTTACCATTCTTGTTTCTACCATGGTGTAGCTTGTAAGATAACATCATGATGTAACCCCTCAAGAGTAAATGTGATCTAGGCTACATAAGAAATATCAACTAAACAGCACATAGCAAGTACACAGCCAACTGAATGTGTTTGAATGAATTGGTGATAAAAAAAATTATGCTATTTAATAAACACCCCCGTTTTCACACAGTGATCAATAGGAATATGTGTTTACTTCTTAGGTTGTAATTTAAGTTATGTGAGCCGAATTGAAGTACATACACCCTTTTGATTATTTTAAACTAATACTTTTACCGTCCTATCCGTGTTAGTAATGTAAACGGACTATTATTATTTGGTACAATACATTTGATTTTTAATAGTTAAATGCTGTTGTTTTAATATGCAATTATATAATCCTGAGTTGATTCTGTACATATGAAGATACTTATATAACTTTTGTTCTTTCCACAACTATCACATAATTATTTCCTGTTTAAGAACATATATTGTCGATATATTAGCGATGTCAGGAAACTTCTGAATTTAAATAATATTTAAAGATACCTAAAAATGTATCTACAGGAGGGACTTGAATTTAAATGATTACTTCTTTTCATGGGCATACAAAACAAACCCTCTTTCCTAGGTCATCAAATTATACCCGCTTACATAAAAGCTACACCTTCATTTCATGGGTATCAAAACTATACTTTCTTTCCTTGGGGTGAAGTAATCCCTAGAAACAGAAGTGTATGATTATTAGTAGTTATTGACTTTGCTTGGAATTCAGATGTGCCACTAAAATGATCTTATATTTTTCAGATATAACATTAACAATCAAATAACTCATGGATCAGCACAAATATATCGTGACAATCACACCAAAAGATCTTGAAGAACTTCTTAAGCCAAAGTTTGGAAGCTTCATAAAAGTAGAAGAAGTGAATGTGATTCCCTTGACCAAACCAGGGGACAACTTCGGAAGCACGATGCTTGCAGTCGACGTGGTGTTGGTACCAGGGGGTAAGAAGATGTCCATGGTCGCAAAACTCCTGCCTGACAGCGACTTTGCCAGGAAAGCGTTTAATGTCAACATCAGCGTGAGAAAGGAGATTGACATGTACGTGTTAGTGAGTCCAGAATTCAAGAGAATAGAGCAGGAATACGGCGTTCCGTTGACCAAGAGTCTGGATGTATTTTGCGAGTGTTACGGTGCGCGCGCGACTCGCGGCGAGGACGTAGGGCAGACTGTGGACGAAAGTGCTGCCCTCTTGTTGGAGAACCTCAAGGTAGGGGGCTACCGTACGGGAGACCGTAAGCTGGGACTGGATTTGAACCACACAGAGCTCACTTTAGACAAACTGGCGAGGTTCCATGCCACAGCTATCGCCATCAAGATTAAAAAACCTCTAGTGTTTAGAAACACGATCCTCAAGGCTTGTAAATACATCACCTGGGGGGCTGGCTCTAAGGAAGACGCTGTCAGAGATAAAAGTAGGCTCGCTTCAGAGTTCCGTGAAATCCCTGAATTCAATGAGCACTTTGAAAAGATTTTAGAAATTTTTCTTCAAGATATTGACATCACATTCAGCAACATCAGTCCAACACCGATGGAACCATTCGCGACGCTGGTTCATAATGATTTTTGGACAAATAATATGATGTTCCGTTACCAATCAAAGGACGATAACGTTCCAACATCTTTGAAGTTCGTCGACTTTCAAATTACTTTTTATGGCTCTCCAGTGTCTGATATAATATTCTTTTTATTCACAAGCACACAATATGGTATCGCCGAAGATCACATAGATCATTTACTCCATATCTATCACGACAGTTTTATCAATACGCTCTCTCTTTTGGGCTGTGACACACATGCATTTTCATTCGACAATTTCCTGCAAGAAATAAAAAGTAACGCCCTAAGGGGATTTTCTAAGATGTTATCAATGCTGCTTGTATTGACAACAGACCATGAAAAACTCGGTGAAAATTCTGACGAAGAACCTCGTATTGCCTCTAAGAAGTTCGCCTTAAACGAAGAGTCCAAAAGAAAGATAGCTCAAGTAATCAGGGTCTATGTGAAGAACGGTTGGTTGTGATCACTGACACTTTAAATTCACAATTACTCAGTTAATGTATGTTTCCCAGTAAGTATAGTACTATTTTCTTATTAATAGCCTTTTAGAAAATACTAAACTATATTTTTTAAGTCAAAATTGATGACATTTTACTATTATATATGTGCTATTTTATATATTTTGATATGATCTGTCAAGAGTGACAGCTGCATATAATATGACGTGACGTTATCAATGTATGAAAGTGGATCTAGTATTTTTTTCTATCTGTCAAATAATTTCCTTCCTATGACAATTTGACTTTACAGTTGCCCTTCTAGGAGCCATATTTGCACAGAACCAATAGTTGAATGTTTATTATTTGTGACATACTGAATTATGCATTAGCATGCTATTAAATGTTTACTATTTGTAAAACATTAAACTGCTAGTATGGTTTTAGTATATTTTTTTGGTGAACTTTGTTTAAAATATATTTGGCTTAGTTTGATAATATTATTAGATAAATATTATAGTAATATCAGTGGCGTATTCTCTGGGCATGCTAGTCCAGCGCTGCATACACATAATGATATGGAATAGTTTTTTGTTTAATTCGATGCTGCCTGCGTGAACTGTGTAAAACACTAATGTTTAAATTATTAATAAATATACATATAATTAATTATTAATTTTAAAACTAATATTGGTTCATATTACAAGAATACCTTGTTTTAAGTAATTCTTTTTCCAAAAGGTTCTACTTAGCACAATAGGAAACCCAGGGCTTGCTTCTTGAAAAACGCAAAGCAAGCTAGGGAGGTCTTAAGGTGCGGTCGAATATCTATTAATGCACAGTAAAAATGACTGATTTGCGACCGAAATTCTATATGAACCAATAATGATACTTTTTTATTTTTTATTGTGACTGTATGGACTCTTTTCTAAATTGATACTGAAATATGCATACATTTTTAAACCTAACTAAAAAAACGCATTTCAGAAAATGTCTGGATTTAAAAAAAGATACCATCTTAAGTTTTGTGTGTAATTTAAAAATATAATATTTTTAATTACGTAAACCTAATCTCTCGGCTATAAATCGGTCATTAGTTACATAAATGTAGGTTTAATATAAGAAAGGGGTGGAAACCTCCCCACCACACCTACTCAAGACAAGAGAGAGGAGAAGTTTATCTATAGAAGCCGAGATTCAGTCGGCAGTAATACTATTGTTCGCTTGGCAGGACAACACTAATAGCCTTGAAACCTGTTCAGAGGACCAGTTAAAATATTCCAGTTGTATTATTTTTTCTGAGTCTTAAAAAAATCTTTGCAAGATAGAAAATGAACCTACATTAATAGTATTTCATAAAATATTTAATTCAAAATTATTATTTTTTCAATGGGGATTTTTAACGTGCAATTTATGAAAACAAGGATTATATCCGCACATGTCTTACAAACTAGCTTTTAGCTCTGACATACACAACAGTTTAATAAACTTAAATTAACGACTCTACCTAGTATCGAAACCGGGACCCTTAGCATAGTAAGCACAAGCGCTTTTGACATAGCTAAAGTGTCGGTTAAAATATAAAAAGAAATGTATTATGTTAAATATGATAAACCACTTTAAATAAATATTAGAAAACAATATAACGATAAAAGTATAGCTGTGGTAAAATAATATTCAACACCAAAACTGGATTAAATAGGAATGTTGCGTAAGTTGACGCATCATATGATGACTATCGACACACAACGTATTAAATTATTTACATATATTTTGTATTGAAGATTGAATATTATTCTAGAAAACACAATTAATTTCATGCTTCTATAGTAATTAACTTTTTGGGGTCAGCGTAGCCTTTCGAATTGTGCGGGAACTATATGCTATTTGTCAAGTAGACCAGGGTTGCACTGGGCCCTCCAAAATGGCATGAAGCTTGTATCTTTAGAGGACGTGAACTATTTTGAAGAGCCCAACATTTTTTGTAAAGTAACTATACGAGTGCTGGTAGAATTCAATAATATTCATTGATAATAAAAATATTGGTAGTTCTAGCAAGTACTTTCAAAATAATATTTTTTTTCTCTATGTGTCTCAAAGCATCGTTTAATATTGTGAATTGCATAGGTTATGTTCAATAAATATAGTATAAATTCATGACTAGGTGCATTTTATTTCACAAGAATGAAAAAAACATTAAGCATTTAAGGAACAAATTGTACAAGATATTATGCTATATCCTTGGCAAGGATCCTCGAACTATTTGTATACAGCATGTCTCAATAACATCCGTCCTGAGCATACTGGGTTCGTCTCGGGAAAAAAGGAAGTGTAGACATCACATACTCAATTACCTCAACTAAACATGACTTGAATCATTGTTGAATAGAAGCCCCTTCAAAGCAACACATTACAAAATTAATTTTCATTTTCACGCCAAGGACAAGCTTTTATAAAATTTAAATTTTAAAATTATTAAATAAATTCAACTTTACATATTCAAATACTGAGATCGTAACACAACTCCCTCCCCCTCCCTGGAATAAGTTTTTATCACAACGTTCTCTCTCTCACCATTTTCGATTTCTAATTTCTCTAATTAACTTACTATGACTAGTAATATTAAATGAACATTACTCGTATTATTATGTTATGAATGGGATCTATTTAGCCTCCTTTCATTAATATTATTATTATCTTCACATCACCCAATGAAACTACTGTTTACTTGTTGTATGGACAAAAAAAAATCAATGGTAGTTGAAAGTTTAGAAAAAGATAATGATTTTTGAAAACTTGATATGGAATCAAAATAACTAGATTTTATTAAAATTGCATATTTCCAGAGCCAATGGACCCTAAGCACACTAGAGCAATGAAAATAATAGATCCAGAATATATTTTGAATGCATAAAAGACTAAAACAAAGTAGCCAAAGATTTTGGAAACAAAGTAATTAAATAGATTTTTATTCTTTATTTTAGAAACTGTCGCAAAAATACCATTATTGATTAAAAATGTATTATAGTGTAATACATTGAAAAAATGTGTTCTATTGTTATGGCTACTATATATTTATATATAGTACTATGTTCGTGCAGTAAAAGTCACAACTCCAAATTTTTCATATTAGAAGTTGTATTTTTTATCCATGTTCCTCAGCTTATTATAACTAATTGCAGAGGCAACGGCACATCAAACAAGAGTGAGTAAGTTTTGACTCGATGTGGGACTTTCACAAACAGGTTTATTTTTTTTCACAGAAATTAATCTATTCATTTGGAAGAACTGGACTCTAATGTATTCCATAACACGATGTAATCCAAGAACCAAACTTGTAAGATGGATATCAGGATATAACAACTTTAAAGCAATTGCGATTTTCATTATAATTGCCGTGGCATCCAAATATAATACCAAAACCTTTTATACGTGAGCTCAACTAAGTCACACACTTTCAATTCATCATTCACGAATCTTGCAACATGATATGTATGTTCCAGCACTTCTCAGTAAATCAAATATGGTTTGGAAATATCCTTAAAATCTATCTTACCAACCACAAGGTTCACAACAAATTACCCTAAACATTCGTCATTTCATCTACATTGACCCATATGAATGCATCTCCCATAGAGTTTATTATTCTTTCCATTGTGTCTTCATAATATATATGTAGAAAATTCGTTAGGGTTATTGATTGATCAGGAATTTGTCGCTTTCATTAGTGTCACAAGAAGGATGCAAATTCAAGTCCTTGGAATATAAAACATGGAATGTTCACTTTGATCAATTCACTACACAAATACTTTGAGAATTAATTTATTTAACTGGAAGGAAGGCACCTGCATCTTTGTTATATATAAAAAAAAAATCTTCGAAAAATTCAGATTTTTTTTTTTACGTACAAAGTGTGCGCCGCACATGTTGCTCCAATTGCGATTTCAATGGAACGTCCCGTATTTTTGTTATACGTTTGACACATTATAACTTTACCTTCGGTTTTGAAGGAGGCGTTGATCCCAGCCCATTATTTTAATTTTGTATTCAGCAGGATTCACCTGGTGTCATGGTGAACAAAATAAAATATCTTATGGTAGCTTATTGTTAGACTTTCATTTTCAACCGATCGTGTGAAACTAAAATCACTTGAAGATATTACAAAATAAGAATGTAAGTCGTTGGACTAGTGTGTTGGGAGGGAGGTTACAGACCAAAATTACTTATCTGTTTGCTAAAGTCTTAAAAAAAATGCATCAAAAGGTTCATTGTGAGGAGAGAAGGCCTATACTTAGTGGAAAAACCCAAGTTGGATTTCACCCTTTTTAATAGTCAATTGAAACATTCCTTTAAGTTGATTTATGAAAGCCAAATAAAATCAAGCAATGTTTAAAATTCACAAATTTGCAGTAATTATTACTAAAAATATATTAAATAATCACAAAGTAGGTAGCTTTGTGTAAAATCACTTGAAATATATAAACATGTCAAAATATGTAAAAATATATAAAAGGAAAATCAAATAATATTTAAAATTTTAATTTTATATATTATATTAACCCTAATATCGTGGGCTTGCTGGAAAAACTCACAAAGTCATTCTTTTAATGTTTTTACATTTTGGTAGCATTATAAAGGTAAATAACCGCTCTTAATTTTGGAACAACTCACCAAGTCATTTGTTGTTATTTGAACTAACAATGAAATATTCTGTTATTCTTACCAAGTCCACAGAAACATTTTACTGTCAAGAAAATCTCATTAAGTCATGTCAACTGACATAGTGAGTTTTCCTTAGCATTGTTTTGTTCAATAATTTAAAATATGATAAAAAATCTTACTAACTACACAGTTGGTTAGTTAAATATAGCCTGTAAACACTTGCTCATTTGAAATTATCAATGACAACCATAGTTAGCAAATAAAATTTTCTTACTTCTTAGGCTATTTTGTTTGTTTTATTTCTCACATGTATGATTTAACCATTTATGAATCGGCTTTCCCTAATAATACATACTGTTATGAATGGACAGATCTAGACAGAAAAAGAGGAAGCTCAGAACTAGGTTCATGCTTACTACAGTGAATGAATCAACTTCCCTCTAATGTGAAAGAATTATCACTGTTCTCTGATACATGTGGCGACCAACATCGCAACACACACTCACACACATACATATATATATGTGTGTGTGCATTTATAATATACATTATACAGAACAAACATATTGACATAATTGAGCATAAATTTATGGAGAGTGGCCACTTGTACATGGAGGTGGTCGGGTGACCTCAGTTCATAGTGCAATAGAAAACGCCAAAAAGTATGTTCCAGTATATTCACCTCTTGATTGTCTGACAATTTTTAGAACAGCGAGATCAATGAGGAACAGAAACAAAAAGAGTGAACCTTATTAAGTCAAGGAATTGTAATTCCCAGATTTTTTTATCTAAAGAATCTGGCATCAAAGAATGTTAGGAATAGTACTGTTGATAGTGCTGGCAATGAAGTTTGTTGGTTAAAGGTAAAAGGCTTTCGTTTTTTAAAAGACTGCCCAAATATAATAAAATACAGGTATGGTTACTTTGGACAATATCAGGAAATTGGCAGAAATCAACTAGATACTGAATGCACTGTGCAAAATATTTATAAAAACAACTTCATAAAAGCAAGGAGAAGAAACAAGACCTACTCTCTCTGTGCTGAAAGAAAATTATTCCAGAAATAGACCATATTTGGTATAGTTCCATCCCAGATTGCAAAATGAATGAGAGTGTCCCATAGACAGGGATTCTAGATTCTGAAAATGAAGAAGACCTTTGGAAAAGTTTAGCCTTTAAACATGCACTTTATAACCTAACTATTGTTTATAAATTTCCAATGTAATTTTTTAAAATCTATTCAAGTTTTAATTTTAAGTCAAATTAATTTTCTTTATTATTTTGACATTTAAAATAGTAGGCATGTCATGTACCATAATATAATGTATTTTAAAGTGATTAATTAATATAGTATTATTTATTTTCTAACTGTATGACTGTCAAAATGCCTTTTTATTTTAGAAATTCAACAAACAGATTTTATGTAATGAACATTAGGAAAATTGTGTTCCTTTTTTGTTTGTTTTCTAGTTGTACTCCAATTGTATTGTCAAACAAAATAGCCACACTGCTCATAGTTACCTATTTATTTATTTTTAAACTATCCCCAGATGGGTAGTAGTATAAGAAAAAATTGAATCTTCTCACCCTAGACATTCTGTAGTTGAAAATTCGATCATATATATATATTGAAATATATGAATGTCCTCACAATCTCTTCAAGTTACAATCAAGACCCTGGTGTACATCTTTTATAGTTCAAACTGGTAATAATTTGCAGAACAAGTCCTTTTTTATCCTCTTAATTGTAAACTTTTAAAATCCCGGCATTAATACCACTTTTTAAAAATGACGCCAATAATAAAACAAAAACTAATCGTCCCCTTCAACTTAAAACAAAAAAACAAAAGGAACTTTCCAAATACACACCAAAGAGGTGATACAATTTAGAACTAGGAATATTGCTAGAATAGTGACGTATAGATGAGAGATTTAGTAAAAGGAAATGGTAAAGAGAAATACTTAATGAATCAACTATTATTTGGAGTAAAATAGAATCTGGCTAAAATTGTCTTTATTTAAAATTCCTTTAAAATAAGTAGTTCATTAAATAGCCGTCTAGCTCGGCTTCTATCAACGCGCATTCTAGTTGCCAAGTTAGATAACTATTGTGGGTTAGTCCAACTAATGTCCAAGATAAGCGCTAGCAATTATTACTTGTAATCATTCTCCGTGGACTTGAAACTGTTGATGCAGTAGAGTAGTCTGTGAAGGCAGCTATTAAACAAGTGTTTTTGTGAAATTCAAAGGAAAACTATGACAAGAAGAAACAGGTAAATGATTTTTTTTAAATTGTCACACGCGATATTGTTTGCTGATGCTTCCAAGATTTGGTTATTAACATTGAGTTATTATGTCCTCTATCATTAAAATAATTATCCAATAAAGTCTATTTTTTCGAGCGCCAAAGGCAGTTTTATCCAAATTAACAACAAATAATTTATGTAGTTTTACTAAATAAAATAAAAGGGAGATAAATATTAAACCAGCTATAAAAAAAATAGTCAAACTCTTACAATACCAGGGCCATAGTCGGTGTGGGGGAAGGATTTGGGGGCTCTGTGACGTAGTTTTTAACCTTACTTTGTATTTCCTTATATTTTTATAATTTCGGTGAATAGTTTCCCATTTATTTTCGTGTGAAATAAAGCACTTCGAAGTTAGGCCACCGCATAATACGCTGGTTGCCGGCCTGAATAATAACACTATTTACATCCATTCATAAAATAAAAGGACAGAAGGAACAACGCATAACATTGTTTTAAATAATTTAAATAAGGAATTTAGATTTAAGGAAGAACAATTATCTATTATTAAACATATTAATTATCCTTTTAAGAAATTTGTTGACTTAATTATAATGAACGTCAGCCATGTTTGATTTCAACGCATGCGCAGTTCTATCAAACAAGTGAGTAGCGGATCTCGTGATTGTAAAAGAAGAAAAAAAAAGAAGAAACAAGGCTCGATGAAAATAACTAAAAAATAGTGCGCTTTTCGATTTTGACAGTATGATGTTATTTGCCACCCTACCTTGTATTTCCCTATTTTTTTCTATTTTTGTGAACAATTTCTAATTTATTTTCCCATTTATTTCCCGTGAAATCTTCAAAGTTCATCAGCTGATTCCCAGCCTGACTAATGACAATGTTTACATATATTAAATTAAGTAAAAGGACGGAGGGAACAACGTAAAACATTGTTTTAAATAATTTAAATAAGGAATTTTGATTTAAGGAAGAACACTTACCTTTTATTAAGCATATTAATTATCCTTTTAAGAAGTGT
>CABEEJ010001278.1:0-94380 GCA_901482245.1 Timema douglasi | reverse complement strand
TTTTTTTCTCTTCCTTTGGTTTCAACAATACTGTGCTATACCATGTAAATTTAGAATTATAATTAACCGGAATTCCATAGGTAGGATTTGGATGTGGGCAAAAGGGAAACAACAATAAATTCACAAAAGTGCCAACAATGGTTATTTCATACATTCATTTTTATTTGTAGCCTAAATTATATTTTTCTTCAACAATCAATTATTTTTCTTTTATCTATATTGGTCATGGTTTTTTAAGCTTTAAGTTCACCCAGAGGTCCCGAGGTTGAGAGTCGTCGTGCAACTGAGTGGATAGCCGAGGTAAAGTTTTTTTTATGACTATTATTTTTCCCCTAGATGCTAGGGGTGGCGCCCAACTAAAACACAAGTATATAGGTAAAGAGAATACACAGGTATCTCTTACACTGTTTGAATGAACCGAGGTTTAAAAGATTGATATTTTCCCGGTCAAAGATTATATTATATTATATATTATATAATATAATATTATTATTGTATTAGTATCACGGTAATAAAAAAAAGTACATATATATTTTATTACAACAGATAGAAATAAACATTCAACTCTTTTATGAAAACATTGTTCACATTCATTAGGATATATTTCAATATTTATATTAAACTTGTATTGTATTTGATTTTATCCCTAGTCCCTAGCAAACATTTTATCTTTTGTTTTTATATATTAGTTTTCTCTTTGGACATGAAAGTAAAGAATAGAACATTTTTAAATTTTATTTTTGGAAGACTTTCTGTAGGAGACTGGGTCTTCTTCCTTGGTGTTTATCCAACATGGAGCCAAATCTGTGGAGCTCCTAATTCAAATTATTTTAAAGTGAGCTAACGTTTGTTAATTAAAGTACAAGTAGCAAAAATGGAAAGCTAAGTGTGTGTGCAAGAATTAGACTATTTATTTCTGTTTAAATTGTGGAAGAATTTGCATTACTAAAGTGAAACAAATTTCTGAAGTTGGTATTTTAATATGGACTAATTCATGGGTGAGGTCAAGCCAACTCTTCCACTTTATTTTTTTTTCTCTCCTATCAAAATCAAAATTAATTTACGAACTTTAAGAAAGACAGACTAATGCAGAGAATTAAGTAACATTTTATTTTATGTCTAATTATTAATTTTTTTATTATATATTTTTTCTCTTCTTTTTGGTTTCAACAATACTATTTTATACTTTGTTAAATTAGAATTATAATTATCCGGAATTCCATAGGTAGGATTGGGATGTGGTAAAAAGGAAACAACAATAAATCCACAAAAGTGCCAACAATGTTGTTTTATACATTTATATTTACTGTAGTCTTAATTACATTTTATTTCAACAATCCATTTTTATCTAAATTTCTCATGTGTTATTTTAAGTATTCCCCAGTGTTCTGGAGTATTGAGAGTCTTCGTGCCTCTACCTGAATTAGCCGAGTTTTTTTATTTATTTAATTTTTGTTATTATTACTATTTTTCTCCTAGATACTAGAGGTGGCGCCCAACATAAACACAATCTTTATACATCTTGATGTTAACTATTGTTACATAATAAGATACAGAAGACACTAATAATAAACCAAAAAAATATATATACATTTTATATAATAACACAATCTTCTCTCTTTTAATTTTTCATTACAGCTCCAACACCCTCCCGAAATTTTATGGAAAATATATATGGTATTATTTATGGTTTAAACAATACCAAAATTAAGGTACAAGTACAAATTAGGGTGCTGTGTTACCATTAAGAGCACTTCAAAGATCATCCAAAGGTGTTTAATATTCATAATTTTTTCTAGCCTTCGGTAGTTATGCTATTTTGATGCAAAAAAAAATACTTCAGATAGCTTCTAAAGGTGTTTAATATTTATAATTTTTTCTAACCTTTGGCAGCTATGGTGTTATGTTGCCATAAAAACCTCAGGTAGTTTCTAGAGGTGTTTAATATTCATAATTTTTTAACCTATGGTATTTATAATGTTATGTTGGCATAAAAAATACTTCAGAGAGCTTCTAGAGGTGTTTAATATTTAGAATATTTCATCCTTCAGCAGCTATGGTATTATGTTGCCATAAAAATACTTTGGAGAGCTTCTTGAGGTGTTTAATATCTAGAATTTTTTCTAGCCTTTGTTAGCTATGCTGTTATGTTGCCATAAAAATACTTCAGATAGCTTCTAGAGGTGTTTAATATTTAGCATTTGTCCTAGCCTCCGTCAATTGGTGGATGGGACCACCAAACCCCCCTCCCCCTGAAATTATTAGCTAGCTACGGTTTATAAATATAATTATATTAATTCCCGTTATATGGTAGCCTACGCTCAAACTAGAATATAAAACTAAACAATGTCAAAAATACTGGTAACAATAGATTATACAGCTTTCACACATTATATAGCTAACATACAAGAACAGTCTAAAATATCAGCATATTATTTTACTACTCGTATTTTTTGTACCACAATACTTTTCTCAGCTGGTTTTAAAAAGTTTGCTAATGATCTTCATCCCCCTCATCACCGCTCGCTTGCCCACTGCTGTCAATCAAAACACACTACCTGTGTTTGGTTCTCAACGGTATGATCTGGTTTAGTTGTATTTATTTCTGTGAAAATCACGTAATTTCGGGAAATTTCCTCTCCAGTTTTGAAAATATGATAGTAACGATTGTATTAAAAACGTCAAATGAACCAGTATTGATTGCGAAATAAGGAGAGTTAAATTTAATTTTAAAATGCAAAGTAGTTTTCTACTAATACATTTTTTTGTAAAAGAATGATAAAGTCCACCACCGACTCAATTTAATTATTTAAAAAATAAAAAAATAATATGTTGAAAACGATGGTACAAGCCGTGCCTAAAATATATTCACCATATAGTGCTATATTATCCGTATATCCATAAAAAAAGGTAAGTATTTTATTTGTATTACTTAATACTTGGAGAATAATTAGTATTTAAGAGTTTTTATTTTATTAAAATGGCTCACAATCATAAAAATAAGGAGATAGAAAAAAATATTATCACGCTAGCACAGCTTTAACGGTATTTGAACAGAGCTAGTGTTTAGAAAAATCTGTAATATAGCGTTTGTGTCGCTGAGGAAAAGGTGAAAGCTGATTCTACCGTTCCGTTGAGAACCAAAAAATCTTTTTTCGTCAACGGTGGAGTGACTGGAAATTCTTAAGATAGAGTTTTGGGGGTGGGCAAGGAGGGTGGGGGAGGGGGAGGGTTAGCAGGTAGGCAATCTTCTCTGGCTATTACGAATGAAAACTGTAAGTCAGGGACTGAACTAAACAATCGGTTCATTTTTAAAGTTAACCTTAACTTGATTTAAACAATGGCGCAGTCCCCGGACGCTAAGGTCGTCTGGGCCAAGCTTACCTTCGCGTTGCGGGGACTGTTGGCCTACCTTCGGACCCGATCCCTCGCCATCCAATCCACCAAGACGCAAGCTATTTTGTTCACGCGCCGGGGAACGGGCCCCCTGCAGCCACTTCGCGTGGAGGGTACCGCGGTCCAGTGGTCACCGTCGGTCCGGTGGCTGGGGGTGACCCTGGACGCGAAATGCAGCTGGGACCCGCACCTGCGTTCGGCGGTAGGGGAGGGCCAGGGGCGTCATGTTGAAGCTGGCTCCTCTTTTGCGCCCGGTCAGTCCGCTGGAGTACGGCCACAAGATCAGACTTTTTCTGCTCTGTGTGATGTCCGTCCTGCTCTATTCCGCTCCGGTCTTTTCCTATTTACCTAGATACATATACAATCATTTCCGTTCTGTATACCACCGGTTCCTTCGCTTGATCCTCGGGGCTCCGCCCCGCGTCCCAAACCGCGTTCTCCTGACCGTGTCAGGCCTCCCCTCCTTGGACAGCCGTATCCGCGTTCTGGCGGAGAGGTTTTTCAATCGGGCGCAGGCCAGCTCCAACATGATCGTCAGGGGCATCGGCGATTATGACGCTCCTGGCCGTCCCTACCGCCGGATAAAGGACGGCGTTGTGAACCCCTTCGTCGACGTCGGAAGGTGACCTCGGAGTCGAACCTGGGGAGTCGTGACCCCCCTTCTAGTCGTGTGAGACTGGGAGGGGAGGCCAGATAGCGGCTGATGCCGGCCGACAGGCCGAGGTAGCAGCGACGGGACGGGTCGACGGGTAGTGTAAGTGAAAGTGTCGCGAAGTGCACCCGCCGACCCGTCAAAAACGACCTACCGGGTCTTATGTGCCGTGTGGGGGGGGAACACAAATCCCCCCACTATATAAATACTTATATTGTGCCCTATTTAGGGGATCCTAATGAAATGAGTAAAACAATTTAATTTATTTCCGAAATATTTTATTTTTTAAGAACCCCAAGGGGTTGGGAAAAAGCTGTATATATTCCATATGATTTGTTTTTTTGTAAAAAATGTATGTAAATAGAAATTAAGAAAGAAAAATAAAAATACTAGAGAAAGAAAGAAAGAAAGTTTATTTATTTTATTTTAACGATGAATGGCTGTCAGGGCTCAAATCCTGAATGGGCGAACACATTTTGCATCTTTATAAATGATTTCCCTTTGTCCCTCCACAAAAATATGGGTACATTATCTCTGTTTTAAATATTTCTCATTATTAACATACTAATGTCATTAATAAAAATAAAAATATTAATTACACTAAGTGTGCTATATACAGGAACTAATAGATTGGAGAGAAACGGGGGGCGGTTGTTAAGTATTTAAAGAATTATCTCTACATGATGTCAAATATGGGTATTTGTTAATTACGGATATAGCCTCATTTATAGTGGCCGCTCGTGTATAGGTATTGCGGAACTACGGCACCCCTGATTTCCACTTGATATTATCGATAACATTTAATTTAATGAGTCCTTTTTTTCTTTAATTCTTTCTTTATTTTTGTAGTACAATATACATTCCTTAAGCTTAATGTCAGTACTTAAGTAGCCATCCCCCAGTTTATGAAAAAATTACAAAAATCTGTATATGCAACTGTGCGCTTCAAAGTTCCAGCGACGCAGTGTTTGACTGTTCTGCGCATGCGCACATAGAAGGGGGGGTGAGGAGGACGGCGGGACTGCCAGAGAAAGAGAGCACTGTTGCTCTCACAGTGCCGGCTCTGTCGGGATGGTGAAAAGATTTTTTTTTTTACTCATTGTGTTGTGCTTAAAACCCGTGTACCATATTCTTGTATGTGATAAAGTGTAGAAGAGAGTAGAATTAATTTATTATTCTGCTTCCAGTTTTTCTATTTGATTCATTTTTTTTTCCGGTCCATTTATTTAACAGAAAGACTAAATGCGCTTGCAGTAATTTCAATGGAGAAAAATTTCCTCAATTGTCATACAGAGATCAAGGAAAAAATTATTGAACTTTTTGCGCAAATTAAAACAAGAAGAATGGATTTCGTTTTTAAATTAATAGATCAAGCTTGAACTGCAACGATTTAAGTTAAAGTAAGTAAAAAAGTTTTGTTTTTTATGTTAAGATTGTATCAAGTTCCTGAATAAATTTTCTTTTTATACATGTTTTTTTCCTCTTGCACAATTTTAAAACAAAGACTAAAATTTTCTGGAGCAGCACCCCCAATAATTTTAGCTGCCAGCCGCCACTGCTCATTTACATATTATTTAAATTAAAAATTTACATCTGGACACAGGAATTGAACTTGGGACCTACAAACTATGTTTTGATAGTTGTTATAAAACTAATTTGTTATGTCTGAACAAATGGGAGAAAATACATTAGAAAAAACATTTGACGAGAAAGGTCATTAAAAAATAGTAATTGAAAATGTAGGCCTGTATGTGTGCTATGATTGGGGAGGTAGAATATTGATGTAGACATTCTGTGCACTAATGCACATATTGTTAGTGTCCATCTGGTCATGTTTGTAACCTGAATATAGCTAATATAGTAGTGGCTCTCAAAATATGTTACGTGAAGCCATTTTTTGTTTTCAGTGCTATATTTTTTTTACTTTTTTTTTAGCGCCGCGTCTTACTACCTGTTCAGTTTATACGCCTTTGTACTGATTACTCTAATCTTAAATCTAGGACAAACACAAAATCCTTTTTCCGTCATTCAATTATTGATCACGGTGAAAGGGTGAACCCACATTCCAACAATGATAAATTTCTCGGCCATCCCAGGAATATATCCCTGGACCCTTAGCTCCGTAGGTGGATTCACTACAGACGGAGTTAAGCTTCTTAATTTCCTATCATGATATTTTTTCCTCCAAGTTATATCCACAATCAAATTTATAGGTTTTTTTTTAAAGGGGGCTAATTTGTTTTTTTAAAAAGGACGGGAGGGTGCACAGCATATACCTTCACGCTACTGTAAATAAAAAAGAAAGATTTACTTAAAACTCATAAAATATTTGAAACTAGATAATAGACATAGTTGCACATTCTACCAAAGAACATAAACAAATTAATATACATTGTTAGAGAAAAGAGGAACATCAGTCCCACAAAGAATTACAGCAATTTCCAAAGACTTTCATAATATATATATATACATATTATATATATATACATATTATATAAGTGTATATATGTCATAGGTGAATTGGAAAATCCGGCTTATTGCAAAAAGCGCCCTCCACTTACTATGAGCCAGGCTAATTGGACAGTAATATTATATTTGCTTATCACCCTGATAGCTTTTAGGCTTATTGCAATGAATCCATACAACCTTAAGCTATTAAGAAAATGCACCTTTGTTCGCTCAATCAGTATAGTTGATTGTAGTGGTGGCAGCATTGATTACAGCTCAGAGAGACGGTGCAGCCGCACAGACTTGTAATACACACGCAAACGGTGGTACCTACTCCAAATTACGGAAATTGTTGGGGTGGTACGCTTCCAAAAGTTTGTGAGCAAATGGTCTACATAATATAATACTTTTCTCTTTCAGCATGTTCTTAAATTAACTTACTAAGTTTTGTACGATTGCAAGGTTTGATTACAAAACTCAAGTTCAAGTAATGTATGGTAAAAAATATTAAATAAACGTAACTGACTCTTATGAATAGTAATGGTTATTGAAAAATAATAATACAGATGCAAATTTAATAGTTACCTTTCTTTTAGTAAATAAATATACGCGTTTACAAGTATTTTGTGACATTTACCATTGTCAATCACACTTTTCACGAAACACTTTTATTTATTTCAACACGGTAAACTGCTGTGACATTTTGATGTGCACAATTAGTTTGCCTTGTTACAAGCACACTCTTTTGTTTGACGCTGTTTTTTTGTTTACTATACACTTGTAACCGACATATCCCTGGCCCCCAAACTTTGATTCTTTACTCACAGATTCAAGAACAGCTACATATTTTAATGGTATTTCTTTATGAATTTATGTGCCAGAAATTTAGAGGTCACTTCTTTTAGACAGGGTTGTAATTTATTTATTAGATTTTTTTAGTCAATTTTTTACAACTTTAATTTGTTTAGCTTCTCACGGCATTCCATCAGGAATAATTTACGTCTCTCACAGTTTGAAAACTACTGCTGTAGACTTTTTAATAAGACTTCACTATCTTGGGCTTATTACAATAATCCTGGAATCAACTAGGCTGATTGGGCGAACAAAGGTGCAGTTCCTTAATAGCTTAAGGCTGTATGAGACTTATCGCACTAAGCCTAAAAATTATCAGGCTGATAAGCAAATATAATATTTATTTTTCAACCTATGCTGGTATTACACTATCACATTTTTCTTTGATAAAATAATTGATAAAAGATTTAACGCTGTTTTTGATCAAAGATGTGTTATTACACAACATCACTTTTTGTTCAGACTTGCTACAATATATGTTATTAAAAAAAATTAGACTCCGATTGTTTAATTTAATGTGCGGTGACTGTGAGTGCTAATGTGATAATCTTGTAGCTGCTTAAAACGAAAAGAAAACCTGTTACACGATTGTGGGTTTGACCTTGGGTTGGGAGACGACATTCAAGAGGGTTTAACAGCTGCCTGCTAAAAGAACTTCAAATTGAAAATCCGCAATATTATCAAAACTATTTACGCATGGACTGTGAAACTTTTAAATATTTGTTAGCGAAAGTCACTCCATTAATTAAAAGAAAAAATAGACACCTAAGAAATGCTATGACTGCTTCGCATCTCCAGGATAATCTTTCAGACGCCATTTTCTTTGATCAAACCTTAGACCATGTTTTATAACGTAAATATGTGATCAAAGATTTGTAAAATATTTCTGTGATCAAAGATTTTTGAGGAGTCGTTAAAGATATTCGCACATCACATTTTCTTTGATCACAGATCTTTAATCACAGCTCTTTGATCACAGAAATATGACAGAAATGTAGTGTAAGACAGGCCTTAGCCTGGCTAATTGTGTTAGTGAGTGCGTCTTTTGCAATAGGCCGAATTTTCCAATTCCCCTACGATATATATATATATACAATTATAATTCAGAAACTACTGGTTTTATAAAAATATATTTCAAATAATGATTTTTATATTTAATGTTACCTCATTTTTGGAATGATAAGTTATTTCGTACAGGATACGATAAAAATGGGAAGTTTTTTTTAAGTGTAAGCTACCATTAAAGTTATTTTCATGAGGAAATGAAAACTTTCATTTTATTTTAATATTAAACAATACATACATACGAATTTTAATTGAGTCGAGTTTGATATAATCCATTTTTTCTTTTCTTCTATAAAAAATACTACCATTAATTTTAGGATTGGATAGATTATTTAAAAAAATCTTTTGATAAACCTTATGAAAGCCCCATGTCCCAAGTTTTATCCCAATTGTTAAAATAGTTTCGTCTCTAGTTAGAGCTACAGACTGACATTATTTTTATAAAAAACAACACTTTTTTGGATTCAGGGGGTCGTGAAACGTCGACATTCATCAAAATCTCGAGCTGAATTTTTTTGACAACTTTATCACTATTTTTTCTCAACCAGAGAGAAGGTAAAAAGTTACACTATATATTAATGTAATATTAACCTACAAATTTCATCTCACGGCCAATATGACTAAAAAGTAATCTATCTTTATTCATTTAACATATGCACAATTGTGCATACATATTAATGTCTCACGCTGTTTTCTTTGTTCAAGCTCGTTCATAAAATTATTCTCTAAGATATATCGCTAAATAATTAATAAGTGGTCTACAACGTGTTTGTAAAACATTTATGTGGTCCGCAGCTAAATAAAGGTCGGTGACATCTGCTTTAAAAATAATATCCAAGAAACCATTTAAAATTAGTAAAAAAAAATTCAAACGGCAGCATAAAGCTACCATGGATCAACGTTGGAGTGCGTTTCTGTTCGTTATTAAATGGCCTAATATTTTACACATCTATTACCGACCAACACTTAAAATATGAGTGATAAATGACCCTAACACAGGACTAGCTCTAGATAGCTCAGTGGTAAGATATTGTCCTGCTGAGTTGGAGGTTCCGGATTTGGTTCCAGATTTCAAAATGATTTTTTTTTTAAAGTTAATTATTTAAGTTCAATAACATAATATAGGTGTTAAGTCATTTCATCAACTTATTAGCGGTTTGGGCTTTCTGAATTTCTTCGTAAAGCGTTTCATTGCCTTGGAATGCCTATGCCCTTTACATCTCTTATGCCATATTTAAACATTTGTGGGAAATTTTTTTAAATAATAAAAATAGTTTTTCCACTATTATTACACTTCCCACATCCCTAAATACATTATATGCTATTAAACTCAGCCACATTAAAAATAATCTTTTCATCAATGTCGCATTTGACACACTGACTTGAAACCTGTGGAGAGACAGGTAACAATCCCGAAAGTGATGGTGATTGGTCAGGGTGATAAGCTGTACAGACCATAAAGAAATGTATCCCTTTCTTTATGTACAGACATGCCAAAACCATTGGCGACATATTTATGGTTCTAAGGACGACAGCTAGTGACGTGGGATGGGAAGGGATGAGTTGTTTGCTCTACTCTGTCCAGGCAGTTCTGTTTCGGCTATTGCGGGGCTGTATCAGATATACGAGTATTATCAAAATCCGGGGGCAAAATATGAAGCACCTCAGCTCGTATCGGTTTTCACGAGTTTCATATTGAATATTTATGTGAATGAAGCACCATTATAAAGTTAAAAGAAGTTGGTATTAATTGATTTAGTTTCGCCATTTATTACACACGTTTAAGTATACAAAATAATTAATTAAATATTGCATTTATTTGGCAATTTTTTATGAAATTAATTTAATGTTAATTGAAATAATATTTATTTAAATTAATAAACCTCCTCAGATACTTCTAACATTCCAAATATGAAAACCTTGCATCATTTAGTTTTTCTAAAAATTGTTCCATTATGTGCCAAAATTTCACACTTTCAGTAAACACTGTGCTTAAAATATACATTTAATCTATATTAAATACACTGGTCCAAGTTTGGTTTAAGATGACTTACAAATATATAAATAGGTATTATATTATTAATTTTAGGCCATATACCCTCAAGATAGCTTGGTCAGGATACCTGGGCTTAGCATATTTGAGAGTAGGACAAATAAAGTTCCCTGGTGATAAATATTCTTTTATTCACAAAATTTTTTGAGCGTACGTGGTACGTACGTTCTAGTATGCTGAGTGCTTAGTGAGAACGGTTGATTCCGAGTCCCTAATGCCATAGTGTAATAAAGACCGGGTGTGCCTCTCCTTAGCAAGCTTCCTTAGCCCTATCCTTTCGCTAATTAATTATATAACGCATAAATTGGCACATAAACCATGCTGTAATCTGGTCAGGTTTGTATGTGATACGGGGGTTGGGCTGCAAATTCCAGCAACGTGTACTAAAGGTGTTTTTTCCTTTACCTCCACCTTTATTTCCTTTAAGGGGAATGGGGCATGGAAATATTTACTTGTAAACTATAATTTTGATAAATATTATTAATTATAAACTTGATTTAAATCTTAGAAAATAATTTTAAAATTTTGGTTAATTTTTTTATGGAAGTTATAAGCATTTGAACAAGGTTTAATACGAAACAATACAATACATAAAATTTTTGAATGTAAATCCTGAAATTTCTATAAAGTATGTTAATATGTTGTGTATGATAATGACATAATTAATTTAGCCAATAATTAACAATTTTTATTTTATTAATTAAAATATCAAGTTTTATTTTCTAAAATAAAACATATAGTTTTGATGGGGGAATATATTTTAGGTGTTGGTTTGATTGATTTGTTTAATATGTGAATTAAATGAACAAGGATTGTAGTTTATTAATCAGTTTGATTTTTAATGTTTAGAATTAAACTACGGTAGTGGTGTTCTTTTGATTGACCCTATGTTCAACGCGACCCAGAGTGGCCCTCACAAAGATTATTTAGAGATTGTTGACGACCAGATTAAAGGTCTTCCATGAAACAGCCAGCATCTAGCGGAGGGCAGGAGTACTAATTGAGCAAGAGATCTAGCGGGTGATTTTTAAACTATACATATAAGATCCCTCTATTAGCCAGACTATAAACTAGATTTGTTACTAGCGTACTAGCGGAGAAATGCTTATCTACTGTCCTACAATAAAAAAAAAAAACCTTTCTGCCCGGAATGTGTGTCTGAAACTTTTTTCCCTACCAAAATTCTACTATATGATAGAATTTTAGTAGGAAAAAAGCCTCTCAGATTTTAATTCCTATCAGAACTAGGATATACTCACTTTGGTAAAGTTTAATGAGTGTCTTGTCACCAGGAATCTTTAAGACACAATTGAAAATGCATTATTATATCTCCAGTAATGAAAAGTGAAAATGTACCTTCTTGAACATAAAATATAAACTTGTCCAAGAATAAAAAAATTATAAATGTTACCTTTTATTTCAAGAATTATAATAACTTTTTAAATAGGGTTCAAACTTCTCTGATGTAATAAAAGTCATGATTCTCCATAAATAGCTTAGTTAAATAGGCATTACAATTTCAATGAATAACTAAAGTACAAGTGATTGAAAATGAAAAACAAACACTTATAAATAACAAATTTATTTTTTTAATATCAAATAAATATAGCCATACATATAAATCTTGACCTAAAATCTTGTGTAAAAATAAATATTTATTTACTGTACTGTTTTATGAATTAAACTGTTGAGTTTTTTTTAAACATATAGTATAAGAAAAGAAAATGGAAACAAAAAATAAATGGCATGAGATTTTGTCCGATTGATTGCGAACAATTACAGGAAAGTGAGCCTATAACGTTAAAACACTTGATATATTGAGTAAACTAATGCGACTTCAAACAGTCTTTAATAGTAAAAAAGTAAAGGATTCCAGCAATATAAGAAGTAAACAAACAAGAAGAATGCAGGTTATACGGAGCTGATTACAGGACGGCATCCGACTCAAACTTTTATGAAACCTTTTTAAGAAAACTAAAACTTAAGCAAGACGTTGCCACATGCTGGAACACAACCTACGACATGTTTCATCGCATCATCGAAGTGAGAAATTCGTTGATGTCAACTATAGCCATCAACTATTCTTAACTAGACAACATTACAAATGAGGACGTTGCTATCTTAAGGCAGGTGTGTGAGCTAATAAAAGTGTTCAAAGACTGTACTGACTGACTGTACTGAAGAAATGAGCAGCGAAAAGCAAGTTACTGCTTCCAAAATAATCTTGATTAGCCAGGACCTAAAAAAGTGGTGCACACTTTTGATGATGCGATGAAACATGTCGTAGGTTGAGTTCCAACGTGTGGCAACGTCTTGCTTAAGTTTTAGTGTGGACTCTACCATATGTTTTTGCATTTTTTTCAGTCGGTCGCTTGCTTGGGGACTTATTTTGAAAAACTGGACCACTGTTTTTATTTTGGTTTGAAGAAACTTTATCTCATGTAAACCATACTGCACAATAAGATTAAGATTGTGTGCAAAGCATGGGACGTGTTTCCATTCGGTCAATCGTATTGCTGCAACAATGTTGGCCGCATTATCACTAACCACAACAATAACATTTTCTTCAATACCCCATTCACTAGTAACTCGTTTCAGTTCGTTAGACGGGTTTAGATCCGTGTGTTTGTTATCATATTTAAAACAGTCCAAAAGAGATGATATAAGTGCCATGTCATTACAAATACAGATGTAATGAGCCGTAATTGAAATGTAGCTCTCATTACTAAGTGATGTACAGCTGTCCGTCGTGATTGTGATATCACTTGTAGTAATCAGGTATTTCTTTACTTTCTCCCTTGTCATATTATATAATTGAGGCACTAGGACGTTTGAAACTGTTTTGCGACTTGGCTTTTGGTAAGAATTATTTAGCTTGCACACACATTTTGAAAATGAGGGCTTTCTATAATTTGAAAAGGGAGATAATTTTTAACTAATGTCTCTACAAGTGTAAAGTCTATTTAAGTTTTGTTTTTTTCCAAACAGAGGTTTATGAAAATAGGTACTAATCGTACTTTGAGTAAACCCACGTATTCCAGGTAAGTTTAAAAGAGAGGTTGAAGCTGGTATAATAGGTGTTGTTTGCTGTGATTGTTCCTTATTGTTTCTTGAATTGATCAAAATAATTTCTGAAGGATCGTCAAAATTAGTGTCATGAGTTTCACTAGCTAAAGGGTTGGGGACTGGTGTAGGCCGTTCTATAGACAATACGGCTGTGGGATGTACCAAGCGTAAATTACGGGATGGATTAAAAGTATTTCCTCCTTTAAAATAAATGCATTTAGAATAAAAATTACATTTCCCTGAACGTTCGTTTTGTTTCGTAAAATAAGTCCAAATTCTACTGGTTCCGCGAGGTCTTGATTGTGTGGCCATTATGACCAAAACACATTCACAGTCTACTTAAAATTATAAATGCTAAAGCACATTCAGAATTTTACCAACACAAATACACAAAATAGTTTGATTTTTTATCTAAACTTTAGCACTAACATCAATAAACATAAACATTAAACCGAAACAGTTAAAAGAATAAAGTCTAAAATTAATAGATAACTAAAATACAAATAAAATGACGATAATATTCCGGTAGTTTGAAGTGCGCGCGTGAGAAAGCATCCAAAATCAAATTGGTGGGGGGGGGTAGACCACACAAAGAATGCGTAATCAGCAGTAGGAGGGGAAGATTGATGACTCGCTCGCGCTCTCAGCGCCAACGGTAGTTATGAGAAAAAGAGCTGAGCAGCATACGAGCTCTTTCAGGGAGCGAGTCAAACAATGAACGATATGACTCTTTTGAACGAATCTTCGTGAACGACTTCTTTGAGTGAGTGAGCCTCTGTGAGCTAGCTCGTGCCAAAGAGCTGGTTTGACCCATCACTATGCCGTTCGGCATAGCGGCCAAATATAGCCGGAATGTAGCGATCCTGGCGTCAGTCACAGCAACTAGGTGGCCCCCCCCACCTCGTTATTTTTGTTACAACCTTCGAGTCGTTTTCTTTCTCAGTTTCATCTCATTCGACAGTGCCAAAAAACTGTAGAGGGGTGAGAGTTTGTTTGGAAAGAATGTGTAGTTACATAACCCCTGCTCTCACGCACACATCTGGTTTGTGGCGAGATTTATGACCTTGAATGTATATAGATTGTCGAGTCTCAAAGTCGGCAATAGCCAACAATAAAATATTGGGTAGTAAAGATAAGTTAAAGTAGTACTAGCTATTTTTCAACCCCGCCTTAATAATTACCTTAGTTATCAAAATAACATATCCTTTACACTACATATAACTGGGCCTATTTATTCCCACAAACTATTTGTAAACAGCCAATAATTAAGTGGATGCGCCTTCATGGTTTTTGAATAAGTATTTTAAAAGTTAAATTTGAAGTTTAGCACATTTGTGTTTTGGTGAGTGATTTTAGTTTAGTCGGATTTTTTTTATCATTTTTTGTGAGTATGCCTAGAAATGGGCAATCTGGAAGACCTTGAAAAAGAAAAAAAATATCAAAATGCAAAAGAGCAGAGTGGAAGAAGAAAAAAAAAGCCCTGTTAGAAGCAAGCAGAACTAATCTCATAAGTTGCACATTATAACTATTAAAATAATTTAATAAATTTTCCTAATTTGGTCGATAAAAAATTTAAAGTTTTGTTAACTATAAGAAATAGATATAATTGAAACAATTATTTTTAGATTATTAGCTGTCCACCCTAATTTCATTACTATTTATTTTTTATTTAGCACCACGTCTTACTACCCTTTCAGTTTATATTTGTATGTACTAATTACGCTAACGGGTTAGGAATTGGAAAGGTTGAATTTAGAGGCATTGAACCCGAATTTTCGTGGTGGGAGAGTGAAACTCTATTTAGGAAAATTAACCCCCAGCTCACCCGACCAAGATTCAAACCTTGACCTCCTCATCCTTGGTAGGCTAGCTCAACACAAAACTAATGCATTAGCTGACTACGCCACCGAGGTTGGTTACATTTTTATTCTTGTGTGTGTTTATGCTATCTAATTTATAAATATTTGTTCAAATATCTTTATTTAATTTTCATAAGGGACGTGTCTCGAGATGAATGGCAGGACAGAAACGTGTCACCACATCCTGGCCCCTCTGGTCTTCATAACAAAATGAATCAATCTCCCACGTCCTTATCCAAGTAAGTTAATCATATCATAGCTGTTTAAGTTTTGTAACTTATGATTTATGTTAGTATTAGAAGCTAGAACTATAAAAAAAAAATCAATAGTAGAGTTGATAGCAACCAAATGTTTATTTTATTTATATAAAAGCATAGATTGAAACGGCACAAAAGCGTTCATTTTCATTCTACTCTTCCATGAGATAAAAAATACCTATTCAGGTTTTACTCTAAGAAGAAAGTTCATCCCGAACAATCAGGTATGGTACAAATTGAAGTGTTTCTGGGTCTGAGGTGTTGTAACCAGTGGCATGATAGCTTTATTGGGCTAGGGGGAGCGGGTAAGGGGGTGCCAGGGGCCACCAAGACTTGTATGAAGAATATATGCCCCTAGAAGCTATTTGAAGGTATTATTTAAAATGATAATTGGGGCTTTGAGCATCCTTCTACTAACACCCAAATAACACAGTGTGTGTTTGCTAGTAACTTTCTTAAGAAACTACGATTTTTTTAATGAATATGCTGAACAAGGGGCGTCAAATATTCTAACGGTTCGAAAGAACTATTTTGTCAAATTCCAACCAATTTCAGCATAGTCTGTTCACATAGCCTACATTTTCTCTTCTATGGCAATTGAAAAGTTACTTAAAACTGTTCAATGATTATTTTACTTAAAATATGTGTTGTTAATTTGATATGAGATGCAAATACATATTACCTCTTCAAATAATTACACAAATTTGCCAGACGAATGACTAAGGGACATCATAGAGAAATATTTAGCTGCCAGAAAAGTCCAAATCTACCATAAACGTTAACTTACCCTACCATAAATTACTCTAATAGAATATGATTCGTTTTTAATGGTCTACACTAACTGAACCAAAAATGTCCAAAACTAAAAATAAAAAATCTTGTTTGATCAGTTCAGTTAAATACTAACCAATCTTGGTAGTTTTTCTCTACAGACCCAAATAATAGATTCAGGGATGGCCAAAATTTAAAAAATATATGATAAAGAATTGTATTCCTATTTCGATAAAACTCGTATGACAAACACTTCCTTTGGGTAGATTACTAGTAAAAAGGAGGTAGGAGGGGGAATATTTGTTGAGTACACATCACATATACCTTGACGGAGAAATTATGAGCTTGAATAAGGTTTAATATTTTCCATAACATTTTAATTTAGTTTACTTTATTTTAAATTTATAATATATCTCGAGAGATGAAGTATCTCTATAATTTTAAATAATTAACAATAAGCATATGCTTACTAGCTGTGATTAATAATATAATTTTATAAATTAACAGATAATCGCTTGAAAAGCTTTATTTTATGTGCATAATTTTTTGTTTTTTCAGTCTAAATGTTTCGGGAATCCAAGAACTTCCAGATTCTGACCAGGAATATTGGGCTGGAATCCCTATCACAAGGGATCCAATTATAAAGGAAATGAATGAACTTCTTAGTGGGCGTCGTGTATTAAATATTGTTCATATGCTAAGTCAGCTTACCACCCTTGCCACACATGGGAGAATATGTACCGAAGGACGTTTTTTGTTTAATTCAGAGAAAAGAATTGGAGTTGTCAGCAATTTGATTTTTAAATGTTTAATGTGTGAAGAAACTAGAATTGTCAAAACTGAAATTAAAAGAATGTATGCACCAAAATGGTGTTCGAGAACGAGAAATAGCGTTGGAAAAGGGTAATGTAAATGCCGATGGATTTCCCTATATCACAGTATACCAAGATGGTGGCTGGTGTACACGGTCATACGGGCAAGCATATAATGCGTCGTAAGAAGTGGTAAGTTAAATGAAAGTGATAAAACCACCCCACTAAATCCATTGTTGTGTATTCGGTTCTAATTCGTCCATGTGTAATATGCAGTGTCCTGGAGAATCCTCAAACATGAAGTATCTTCTCAGTTTATGAGCATTATAAAACACCTTTCAAATTAAGTTGGTGCAAATATGATTAAACTAAAAAACACATTGCATTTTTATACTATTACAAAATAATATTTTGTTACAGGCGTGCATAGTAGGTGCTGCAACTAATGGAGTGCTGTACATTGGAGTAAAAAACAAATATTGTTATATATGTAGCTAAACTGAACCAGGAAAAGAATCAAAGGAGCACAAGGGCTACGAGAATAACCAGGGTACTTCCACTGGAATGGAACAAGCAATTCTCGTGCAGGGTTTCAGAGAGAGTGGTGATAAGATGCATAATTTGTGTTATAAGTACATTGTCAGTGATGGTAACTCTAGTACTTATGCAAAAATTCAGCGTAATGTAACCTATGAAAGACAGGTCATAAAATTGGAATGTGCTAGTCATATAGTCAGGAACTACACAGACAAATTTAATAAGATCATAAAGTACACAGTTCATGATATCACAGCCCATAAGGAACTGTCTCAACTAATACCACGACTAACAAAAGGTGCTCGAGCTGTCATCACTGATGCTGGGGACAATGTGAGTAAGAATGATGTTTTACGTGATGACCTACGTAATGGCCCGTATCATGTTTTTGGGCAGCATTTGAACTGCCGGAGTACTTACTGCAAGTGAAAGGAAGGAGGAGAAATCAAAAAGGTGTCAATGATGTCTCCAACTTCTGTGTGGTCTACCATCATGAAGCCACTTGACCCCCTAGTCATCAATGGAGATAAACTTATGGGAAATCACACCACTAACCAGGCCGAACGCTATAGGAGTGTCGTTTCAAAGTTTTCAAGTGGTAAACGAACGGATGTCAACAAAAGAGGACGAGACAAGAGATGTTGCTTAGCTGCTGGTCTTTCTCATACTAGAGGTCCAAACTGGCATGCTTCACCATTAAAAAGATTGATTGGGCATAGCCCAGGTCATAGCCCAGGTCATATAACCAAAAATATATTTGTAAACAAGATCAAGAGCTGTACAAATTCACCGAAAAAGAAAATCATCAAGACACCTACCATTTGGGACACCTAAAATAAACAAAAAACAACGAACTGGTACGGATATCAACTATCGTCCAGAAGTTGGACAACCAGACATCAGTGAAGTACAAATGGCAGGAAAAAAATATATTCTATCTAGACTAGGAAAGGAAGTTGCAACAGAGAATCTCTGTAATTAACTTGAACGCAGGACATTAGGCCAAAGAGGCAATATTGCATGGAGGGAAGCAAGGCTTAATAGACTAACTGCATCAATGTTTGCAAAAGTTTGCGAAATGAGAGAAGACACAGCCTGTCACAACAATGTGGTTGGAATCGTGTGCCCAACAGAGGTTAGCACAGATATGATAAAATACGGAAGAATAAATTAATCTACTGCTATTAAAAGTATGAGGACAAATTCAAAGAAAATGTTGTTCCGTGTGGTCTATTTGTAGATACTAGTTTTCCTTATCTGGGAGCCAGTCCTAATGGATTGGTGGGAGACGATACTATAATTGTAGTGAAGTGTCTACCTTCCCTTAACAAACTGAAGCTAGACAAATCAAATATACAGTGTATTCTTAACTCTTGTAAAGTGAAGAATGTCGGTCTGCGTGTGAACGATGAAAACAACCTAATTCTTAACAAACCACACCCCCATTCTTATCAAATACAAGGACAACTAAACATAACAAAAATGAAAGTTTGTATTTTATTCATATTTTGTGACTTTGATGTTGAGTACGTCAAGGTAGAACGGGATCAAAACTTTTGGGTAAAGGAAATGCTTCCAAAGTTAAAAAGATGTTATATGGAATGCATTCTCCCTGAAATAGTGGATCCTAGACATGTTCATAGTATGCGATGTAGGGATCCTTTGCACATAAAAAAAAGTCCATGGGAAAAAAAAGGTGCCAAAAAGTAAGTGTAAAACGAGGTTAGACAACTATGAAAGTAGTTTATATTACTTATTATTATTATTATTATTGTTACTACACACATTTGCCATTATCCACACATTTGCCATTATCGTGATAAATTTTATAGTGAAAATAACTTACAGCAATGAGAGAAAACAAATAATACAGGTAATACATGGTCATTCTTGGTAAGTGCAAAAAATAAAACTGATTAAATTAAATTAAATTAAAGATTAAATTATTATTTACAAAAGACAAACCTTCAAACAGAAGGACATTTAAGCTTTCATCCCCTGTCCCCCACACTGGTGACGGGTTCAAGTGACAATATTTTAATAATTTGTGTCATCATTGGCACCATATAATAGCCATTCTAATGTTTTGTAAATTAAAATCTAACACTACATTACAAAGTGACGCAAAATTGGTTGAACTAAATATATTATCTTTTGTTATTCCGTTAGTTCAGATGTAAGCTCACAATTGTTGAGGGTAGAAACATTACAACTCCAACAATACCAAAACATCATATTATTGTTGTTATCTTCTCTAGGACCTATTTAATTGGTATTTTTATCAATAGGTTCTAGTTACTCGTATATATTTATTTATGATTGGAATCAATAAAAGTGTGTACTGGTTCAACTGTATACGTTACTGAATGTTGTAATAATAGACAGATGATTTAACTCGCATGTGTTCGCAAAATGGACAAATTACAAATCTATTAATAGTCAATCATAAAAAAATAAAATAAAACTTTGTGACCTTTTTCCTGACAACAATTGGTGTGTCGAAAACCTGGCAGCGCGAATAACTCGAAACTAAACACACCCTAGTATGAAAATTATTGGCATTAGAGGCCATAGTCTTATCTAAAAATAAACTTAAGTTCATGATGATTATTTCGTACACTTACAGTGCCCATCTATGTCAATTAGGAAAAAACATTTTCACAGTGTGAAAATATGTCTGTAATCAAGATTATTTAAGAGTTTTTTTTAAGATAACATTTTTTTAAAACGAACCAGCAAGAAATACGGGAATGTTAATAATATCATAATGGCTAATAAGGCCTTTGTAAATAATTCTGAAAAAATTACGGTGATAGTCACAACAGTTTCGGAGAAACTGAGTTAAGTTTTGGGGAGTTCTAATATTTGATCAGGGAAGCCATGATGTATTGTGCTCAACTCGCTTCGCCCGAGGAAACTATTTTGAAAGGAGACTAAGAATAAGTAAAAGAACCGTTCCCCCTTCTTTCCCTTCATCCATCAATAATAATGAAACTATGATGGAAAAGAAAGCGACATAGACATCTCTCGTCGATTCCCTTTACTCGACTCATAGGTTTTCTCCCTCACGTGGGCATATATCAAGTTGAAAAACGGTTTTGTGGAGGAGTATAAACCCACATCTAGCATATTTCCAAAAATTAAGTCATTCGTGCGGGTTACCATTTTTTACAATGGTCCATTCCCCTTAAATTTTATCTCGTTTATCCCTATTCCATCGATGGAATTAAATGCGAGTGTGCCGGATAGATAATAAGACTTGGAACATAATATAAGCTATTCTGTTAAAACATATGAATTTATAAAATAGCATGATTTCATTAACTTTTATGTCAATATTTTTTTTCTATAATGAACCATTAAAATTGCGTTTAGCCTATTGGTTATTCTTAAATAATAAATTGTATATTGAAATCGTATTACTATACCAGTTTCATCCTTAGTTTATAATTCAATTTATAGATTAAAAATAATTTCCTACGACTCAATTTTCTGGTAGAATAATCTTAGGCGTCGCACTCGCTATAGACTGGATTGTCAATGATGGGGAGATTGGGTTTCAAATCCTGGTCGAGGATATTATTGAGGGTGTTTTGTTTTTTTTCCTTACGGAATAACAAATATGCGTATAGCCCGAAATAACGTGTAGTGAGCTGCAGGGATGATGATGATTAAAGTGTTGGTAATTGAGAGTGGGAAAAAGTAGACCGACACTTTAGCCCAGTTGGTTGCGTGTCTGTCTACTCAGCTAAGGGTCCCAAGTTCGATTCCTGGTATAGTCAAAAATGTATAGTTGATGAAAATATGGGTTTACCCTTTCACGTTAATAAATGAACGGCTGTAGACTGGGTGTTGTGACTGTCCTAGTCTTAAGATAAACAGAAGAGAAATAAATAGCCAAGGTAAACTAGTCATGAAAGATGTAGTTAGTATAGGGTCGATTATAGGCTTGGTAGGGCCAAACCTGATGTGTGAGAGGCACGATGACAGGTTGTACATGAGTACTAATCCGAAAGATGACCCGGTGACAAAATTTATTAGGGATTATTTTGGAAATGGTACAGAAGAAGGGAGGAAGACATTTCCATCCAGGTATGGCATCGGGATCTATAAGTATATATATATATATAGAAAAAGATTAAGAATTATTCTGGCGATGTTATTCTTAGAGGCGTACAGTATCTCGGAGAAGGTCTCACGAAAGGTACCTGTGTGAATCGTGGGATTTGGTATAGGAGTTTGGAGTGGCTCGGGATACCAGAATGAGTTATTTTATAAAGAAATAAGGGAATTCCTAATTGATATCTGTGGGATGTACGGTACAGATGCGGGTGCAGGTGCGGGTATTTTTGCGGTACTAGAGCTGCTGTGGATGGATGGAATAATGGAGTATTTTGGAGATCGGAAGGAGATTCTAGTGGATACGGGTATACTGGTAATATTGACTCGGCCAGCTTCTTATGAAATATTTGGGGAGAGGAAATATTACCTAGTTACTACGTATGCATGGTATGAAAATAGTTGGCCTGGCAACGAATTTTGGAATGGAAAGTTTGCATCAACTGTGGACTCGGTAGTGACGTCGTCCACCCTAATCTCACAACTGCACAATGCGGTAATAAATTCTCAGGTGGCGGAGAAAATATGTGTTAAATGTGAGGACATGAATAGGGAATCGGTGGAAACCCCCAATGAAATCAGGTGCGAATAAAAGGAGGAGGGGACGCCAGAGAAAGCTGGCGGGGGCGACTTGCAGAATAGCAGATCTGGGAGCGAAACCCAAACAAAATGAGAATTTCTGGGGATTTGGATATGTATGGCAAGGAAATAAAGGAAAAGGGTAATGGACCACAACACAAATGGCAAAGGGAGCCAAATTGCAGAAGTAGTTATAGCGATGGAGTGGAAGCTAAAATGAGTCGGGGATGTACCTTCTCAGGAGACCAGAAACCTTAAAGAGACGATATGGTTATCCAGGCTGGAAGAAGATATTGTGCTAAACATGGAGCTGAAGCACGTAATGAGAGTAGGTCATAAAAAACGGAAGAGTGTCCCTTTTCCCACTCCCGAGTCGTTGGATAGAATTCAACTGAGATCTATGAATCTGCCAAAGGACGTAAACAGCTTGCGGTAACTAATTGAGAAGATTTTCAAGAAGCGAGAGGAAACCTTTAATATGGAAAACACGTATAGCTAATTTATGACAGCACACGGTTGCAAGACCTTTAACCCCAGCGTGGTGTGGCCAGCGTGCTACGCGCACACATACTATCCGTAAAGGGGGATAACACCACTAGAATAAGGCAGATTAATGGAATGAGGAGTGTGGCCGTGTTGCATGAAGTCAACGAGCTGGCTGAGGAGATGAAATTCGATGTTGTTTGTATTCAAGACCCTATAACTTGAGAGGGAAAGTTCCGCTTATGTTGGTGGTCACTAGAGTTGTTGTTGTTAGTGGTGAAGTGCTCATGAGTGCAATAGCTATATTTAACAAGGTAATCGCTGTAACCAAACTTGAACAGCTCTGTAACCAGTAGGTAGCTTGTGTAGAACTGGGAACTAGCTCAAATATGTGTGTAGTGGCAAAGCTATATTTTCAATTTAGGCATCCAATTGATCCATATCTCAACCAGCTGGAGATAATATGTAGGACATATGCAGGTGTGCCACTCATATTTACCGCTGATGCTAATGCTAATGTGACATGGTCATAGGGCGATTTAGAGAGAGAGAGAGAGAGAGAAGGAACGAGGTCAGATGGCCCTGAAGAAGGGGCCATGCCTTGGAGGATTTCCTCTATGGTCATGGGCTCGAGGTTGCAAACCATACGAATAATCCCCTTACATATCAGGGGAGAGCTGGGGAATCTTCCAACATTGACGTCACTTTGTGTAACACTGAGTCCATGGACATGGTGGAAGGTTGGAGGATTGTAGACAACGTTACGGTCAGCGATCATATCCTGATCATCTTTGACTTTGCCGAGATGAGGCTGGTGGATGGAAATGGGAATGGAAAATAAGGACATACAACACGAACAAAGCTAATTGTGAGAAGCTAAGAGGTGAACTGATACTGTCCAGACCAGTGTAACAAGGTGACTACGTCAACAGGAGGGGCAAACAGTTTACGTGGGTTCCGCAGGATGCAATGAGGAAGTCGATACCTGTGGTGAAATATGATACCAAGGTTGGTAATAAACCACGGAGGGACAGACTGCAGAGTCTCCAAGCAAGGGCAAGGAGAACCCGCAGGAGATATTAGAGGTTTCAAGACCCGGTTGGTCGGGTGGTGCTTTTAAATATCTACAGAGAGAGGAAAAGGGAGTTGAGGATGGGTTGTTTCAGGAGAAGAGGAAAATTCGGACAAAGTATGTTCAGGAGGAGCTGCAGAGTGGACATTGTGGGGTGCCGTTCAAGAGAGCCTCCGGGATAATAAGACTCCCAGCCATGATAACCACGCTATCTAAGAATGATGGAAGTATCACGCCCAGCTGGGAGGAATCTGCGGTTCTTCTAGTGGATACATTATTGCCAGATGATGAGGTAACAAGGTTACTGAAGATCACTGTAAGTTGAGGGAGCGGATGGAGAATGAAGAGTATGTAAACGAGGAAAAGTTGGAACCTGTTATTCGGGAGGAGGTAATCAGGAACATTTCTTTGTTGCGTAAGAAAAAAGAGCCTAGACCGGCCGGAATAAAGGTTTAGGTGCTGGGGAAGACGGCTGACCTTATTGCCCCTTTCCTTCCAGAGCTACTAAATTAATGCCTCGCTCAAGTCAGAATCCCGAACATCTGGAAGCAGAGCAAGGTAATCGTACTAATCAAGGGGGAGGATAAAGACCCACTGATTCCGAAGTCATACAGACCCATCTGCCTATTGAACACAGCAGGGAAGTTACAGGAGAAGATATTGTGTGAAAGATTACTGTAACACAGAACAGTCATGGACATGCATTAGCAGCAGAATGGATTCCAAAGAAGCAGCTCGACAGAGGACGCAATCTATAGAGCAATAGAACTGATTGACTCAGCAGCCAGTAAATACGTCGTAGAAATCTTCATGGACACCTCAACCACTTTTGACAACCTCTGGTGGCTGGCGATGTTTAACAGATTAAAAGAGATTCAGTGTCCGGGATAGCTACATAGGAGTTTTAAAAATTTCTGTCGTAACATATATTCCACCCTCAGATATCCAGGAAACAGGGTTTGGAAGCTACTGACGAAGGGATGTCCTAAAGTATTGGTATGTGGCCCGACCTTTTGGGATGTAAGCCTGGAACCAGTGTTGTACTTTTTGGAGGGGATACCGGAGACGCAGGGTATGGTCAAATTCACAGACGACCCTCTAATAGTAATAGAAGGGTACTCTATAAGGAACTTAGAGGAAAAAATTAACCAGTTAATTGAAGAACTTGACACCTGGTGTAAAAGTGTCAAGTTAAAAATGGCACCAGTGAAGATGACCTACATGTTGTTCAAAGGTAAGTTTTTAGGGATACAGCCATAAAGGTAGATAGGAAAACTATAAGAAGAAGCCATATGGCCGGATAACTGGGAATGAACCTTGATGAGAACAAAAACTTCACGGCGCACATGGAGGAATTGATGGTCTGTCGGTGGTGAACAAAATTTTAAGCATGGGACAGAGGGGGTTATATCTGCCATGGGGGTAATAAGGACATACCATCAGACGATACTTCCACCAATTGTGAGTTATGGGGCGTGCATCTAGACTCACAGACTAACCAATGTCGTTACGGCTGAGGCGATTCAAGGTCTAAAGAGGAACATATTACTGAGGCTGACGGGAGCCTACTGAACTATAGCAACGGATGTATTAAATATGGCCCTGGGTGTATGGCCATTGGACTTCCTTATAAGGAAGAAAGTTGTGGAATACTAGATAAAAAAATGTAAACATGTAGAAGGTAAGACTCCTAACCACACCTAATGTATCAACATTTGGAAAGGTGGAAATATCCCTGTTGGGGGAGTGGCAGAGACGCTGAGAGACCAATAGAGCAGGTAGGAGGACTTATCAATTGTTCCCTAATGTGGTTGAGAGACTAGAGAATAAACAACTCCAGCCATCTCAGAGTCTTGTCCACTTTATCATGGGGAAAGTACTTTACCCGGCATCTCTAAGGAAGCTGGGATTAATAGAATTGGAGAATTTTGAATGTGGTGAGGAGGAAACCCCTGAATATGTGGTGCTCAAGTATGTCCTTTCACTAGAAGCAAGAAGGAACTACCAGAGAGAGATCCAGGGAAGATTAGTAGGTGAGGTACTGATGGACCCGGTCTATTGGAAATTTATAGAATAGATTGCACTGAAAGAGCAGAGCTAGAGCAAAGACTGCCTACATAGATAAACTTAAAAAGACACAAAGACGTATAAGACAATGGCAATGACGAATAAGATGACAGAGACACAAAGGACGAGACTCACACGGACACTAGTGCGGTCTCAGCGGGGAGTGAGTAGAGAAAAAAGTTTTGTTAAAGGGGGATAAATAGAATCAATCCTTGCTGGGGTAAATATTTAGGTAATGGGAGGAACAAGTACGATCCCTGGGAATTGGATCCTAGTACTAATGAGGGGGTGAAGGAACACAGTGGCTGCCCTTTGTAATGATATTGGTTTGGATCCCTCTAAAATATGTAAAAAGTCATGTATGAAAGTAATTTTTCTTTAAAGTAACATATATAGAGTATCCTTTTATAATCCACCCATGAAGAAAGACGCGATTTTCAGAAGAAATGTGAAAGGATTACACCATTAATATATATTTTTATACATTTTTTCTGTCAAATAACAACTCCGCAGTATTTGGCAAAATATGCCAATTCCCTATACCAATAAGAAGCTAGCCTTTACAACACCTGTCGCCAGGACTCTTTCTATTAGTTAATTTTTACACTGGTGACGAGGAGAGAAAAGAGCAAGTGGTATGTCATACATAAGCCGCTTGTGCGTATGATTAAGATCACCCACACACTTGCACTGGCACAATACAAAGGACAAACATACAAGCAAACATATTCGCACTAACAATAATACGCACCCACACATAAATATATACACAGAGACCACAAACATACGAAACCAGCACAGAGACGACACAATCATTTAATTGGAGTATGTATCAGTAATTAACATATGTCATTTGAATAAACCGTATGAAACAACAGCCATCAATAGTTCTATTTCTTTCATTTAATAAAATATACCGATTTAATTAGTGCTCAGCCACGGAGCAATTAAAAGCTAGTTAAACGGTATATATTCCGTATAGTGATGATAGGCATTCGACCACGGAGCTATAGACAACTGAAATATTCGAGTTATACGCTATTGGATTAGGAAATGTTTCAGCGTTTACGCTGTGCGAGAGATAGAGAAAGAGTGCGCAGGCAAAAATTTAACATCCCAACTTATACCCGTCTGAAGTACAAACCCTGGACGATGAGGCCTATGTACTAATTACGTTGTGTTAGGTATAAAGAAGGTTTAACGCATTAGCGTGGAGAGATAGTGGAAAACCTTCCTCCACACATTCTATAGGGATCAAACCTCAACTCCCTTTCTTAGGCAGACTGGTCTTTTGTGTAACTAACGCCTTAGACCATGTGCTTAGGGAAACGGGATTTAATCATAACTAACCAAAACTTGGGTGACCGTTCACCTTTTGGGGGAGATGGTAGTCAGCTGCGTTGACCATTATACCCCCCAGGGACAAGTTTGTGCCTGAAATTCGATTATAAGACAGGGACTATAGCCGGACATGTTGTACGGATAGTGTACCTGCCTATATCCAGCCATGTTGTACAGATAGTGGTACTGACTATAATTGAATCAACATTTTGGTCTAACCGGTTAGGGTCAAACCCCTAACTTCCTATAAATAATATCAAAATTTATTTCTAAAATGTAAACTTGGACGTAATTATTTGTTGAACTGGAACACATTATCACATTTGATGTATCGAGTCATTTTAAAGCAATAAGCGTTGGGTGAAAATTAATATCACTCCCTCATGATGAGCCAAATAGTAATTATTGATTCTATCTCGATCTAAATTAGAAATAACGGTTCAATGCTTCTCTAGAGAAAAATGAGATTTGGTTCCTATATATATATATAAAGCTGGTTTAGAATAACCCTGTCTTCTTCTTGTGAAAATAATAAGAATAAGTTACGGAACGGCTGATCAAGCAGGACAATGGCAAATTCAACAACATCCACATCAGGTATTTAAATTATTTTCTTTTACATAACTTAAAAAGTGTTTGATTTAATTTTAAATTTGTGGCTGTTCTAAGTACTAATGTATTAGGAAATGGAAAGGCGGAATTTGGAGGAAGTAAACACGCATTTGCATGGCGTGAGAGTGGAAAACTAGCCCCATTTCACACACACCCAAGATTCGAGGGGGAATCCTTAAATCAATGGACAGATACTCTACCAACTAAACTAAGAGTTGATGGAAATAGTTTGATGTTTAGGTTACAAATAATTTGAACAGCTGTTGCGAGGAAAGCCTACTTAAGGCTTTCTACACCTATACAATACACAGCAGTGTTGAAGGAGAGCGAGAAATCACCTTAATATTTTCCCTGACTGTAGCCACTTATAATTTACAAGAGTAGGTCATTAGGAATGGTATGTGTCACTGCTTGGAAGGGTGTAACAACGAAGCTCATAACATTTTAAGAATGCCATAATATGTAAAATCAAATAATAAAACAAATATTAGATTAGTGGTCTTAAAGCTTAAAGTTAAATGTTTTCAGTTACATAGATCTATATGAAGGCTTAGGATGGTAAAGGATATGAATTTGACATAGTTAAAGGATAAAGCCGACAGGTGAAACGCTCAAAATTGTAACAAATATTAGTAACTCAATATTTAATTACTTCAACGGTTTGCAGGAATTATAGAAGTTGTTCATTTAATTTTTTATTATTTTTAGTGAATTTATTAAATAAACAAATTTATAGTCCTTGCGGCATTACAAAACCCTAATTTGAGACAGTTATACATATATATTAATGTTTGATGGAAATATAAAATCGGTTAATTATTTTATCAGTGCTACGGGAATTAATTAAGGGCATTACTACCACTGGCAACTCTAGAGCTTCACATGGATACATGACTTCAGCTTTATTATGGTAGTGTAAGTCAAGCAGCCTTGTTGTGTCGGCACAGAGGCACAGACGTAAGCTGATGCTCCGTGGGTCAACTGTTTGGACTTATGGTTTGATAATTTCGTTGGCTGGTCAGTGATGTCTCATCAGAGTATCAAGAGCCGGGGAAGTGTTGATAGCTTGCAAAAAGAGCAACACATTCAGTTGAGTTCTCTTCGATTACATTTTTGGCTGGATATCCGTCATTTACGTCCGTAGTTGGTTTATCATTATGAAAAGTTCAAGTTTTTATGATTACATCTTTGTTCTGGATAGATCCGCGAAGAGGTTCGTTTGTTCCGGTTTGATAAACCCAAAAATTATAAGCTTATTATATTGGGGGAAACTTTACGGTAGACCCCCCCGCCCCCTCATTAACTTAAGGAAATTTACATGTTCATGGTTGCGATAGAGTTTGTTCCGAATTGTTCCGCAAAAAATTTTGTTTGCTGTGTATTTGTTCTTGCACAAATAGGACGTAAATTCGACACTTTCTTTACTCATGAGGGGCAAACTTCATGGAAACATCTCCCCCCCCCCACACACACACACTTTTAAAAATCCATGGTGTTTTGATTATAAAAGTTTGTTCCTCGCTTGTTCCGGATTGTTAGACACAAATTTTTGTTTGTTCCGTTTTGAAAAATCCACAAATAGTATGTTTATATTGAGGTAGGAGGGTCCAAAGTCATGGTAGCCCATTCTGGTTTGAATAAGATCGATGCACTTATGTTAAATTAGTATATTTTAAAATGATATCGATATTTTATAATGCATAGATATTCGAACCTATTCTTTTTAATCAAATAGTTGTAGGAATGATAAGATAATGTTGAAAATTAACTATGTATCCTATTTGTTTGTCATGTTTGTAAAATATACATAGCCGATTAGACGCAGAAATTTAACGATAGGATGGAATTTTTTTAAACAAATTTTTGTAAATCAATATTATATTTACCAGAATGCAAAAGTTTAGCTGTTAAAAGACTTTATTGGAAAGATATTTTTATTTTCCATTTGTAAAAGCACGTGTTTGATTTAGTCATGTGCATTCATTTCGATCTTTTGTTTAAATTATTAGTTTGGTTTTTTGGCAAATTTTTAGCAATTTTTTAGAATTTCAAGCTATTCTAATCACTTTTTTGGAAATTTATTCTAGGTCCTGTTAGTAAACTTTGATTTGAAAAAATAATTTTTACTGTCGAGGAGTTTCTTAGTCTTCTTCGTAAGTGTCAGAGTTGGAATAATTGACATTTCCTTCCATTCATGTCTCTTTGCGGTCAAAGGTACTATTTACTACATCATAACAGTAATAGTAGCAAACAAAAGGAGGGTGCGATGTCAATACTTTAGGATAACCTAGTTATGAGCTCTCTTGAGGGGGTGGGGGCAGGAGGAGGTAAGATCTCGGGTATCTTTCGGTAATTTCACAACAGCCCAATTACACGAAACCAATATTTTGTAGCTTAGGAGGAAGCGAGGCCTAAAAAAATACTTTTCTTTATTATGAGTTTTATGTCATGCAATAAGTTGTAGACCAAGTTTTTGTATTTCTGACTTTCTCCGCCATTTTATTGATTTTTTGTGCATAGTGAGTGAATCAAAGACAATATTTTTCATACTTTGACACAGAGCGTGGAACATGGTTTACTTGACGCCCTGTGTGACTATACTGGTCTCACATACAAAAGGCCATTATTACTAGTGACACCAGTTTATTTAGCGTTTGTAGGAGATCTAAGAACTAACAAATTAAAATATAATGCACAATAATCTGGAACAAACTAATAAAGTTATAAAATCAAAAATAGAAATTTTTGTAATATTTTATATAGTTGAGGTGAGGAAACGGAGCTTAGCATAGTAATAAAAATATATTAATTTTAAAACTATCAACATGAAATAAACACATTTTTTTTAAAGAAATTCAGAACAAAATAAAGAAAACATGTTAAGGAACTTAAAAAAAATAACAACAAACTTTAAACAAAAATGTTCAAGTTTTGAAAGAATGTGAGAGAGCTACTACTAAAAAAAAATAGCGAGGCTTTACAAAAGGAATAAATGGACTTCTCCGCAAAAAGAAATCTAAAACTAGCCAAGAACGTATTATTGTTTGCAAAGATAAATTACGATTTTTAAAAGTTGTATGTGTTAATGTGGAGAATATAGTTGCCATAAAGGCGTCAATCCACGCTCCTAGTGTAACTAAATCTTGTGTTGTCCTGTCAAAAAGAAATGTGCATTTTTTTTGGAACCTTCCGGAACAAACGAACAAATTATTGCAATCATAAAAATATGGATTTTTAAAAGATGGGGGAAAGGGGTCAACTTCATGGACATGCAATGTAAACATACAATTTATGGGCGTATAAAGACATATCAAACTATTTTTTCCGGAACAATCCGGAACAAACGAAGAACAAATTATTGCAATCATAAAATTTATTTTTTAAATGTTTTTAGGGGGAAGAGATGGTGAGGCAGCTTCATGGAGATCCAAAGTAAACATATCATTTGTGAGCGTATTAAAACGGAAAAACTGATTATTTTTTTCGCGGAACAATTCGGAACTAACGAAGGAAACAGTATTGCAATCATAAAAAAATTGTTTTTAAAAGGGGATAGGGGTGAATTCATGGATGTCAAATGTTAAAGTATAGTTAATTTTGGGGACGTATCAAAACGTAAAAAAATATATATATTTTTTAACAATCCAAAACAAATGCTCACAACCATAAAAATTTCAATTCTCAAAAGTGAGAGGAAGATATCGTAAAGTTGGCACTACCAATGTAAACATACCATTTGTGAGATTATCAAAACAAAACAAACGAATTTTTTTTGGACAATACGAAACAAGTGAATGCAATAGTAAATACATGAATTTTTCAAAGTGGAGGGGCTACTGTGATGTTGGCCCCTCACGAGTAAACAAAGTGTCACAAGTTCATGTTCCATTTGTGCAAGAACAAATGCGGAACAAACGAGCCTTTTTGTGGTATAATCCGGAAAAAAACGATCGGAAACCATAAAAATGTAATTTTTTCAAAGTGTGTGTGGGGGGGGGGGGTTGGGGGTGCGGCGGGTGTTACCGTTAAGTTGGCCCCACCAATGTAGACATATCATTTGTGGGCCTATCAAAACAGAACAAACAAAACATTTTGTGAAACAATCTGCAACAAGCAAAAAACAATTTAAAAAACTTGAATTTTTAAATTGGGCGAGAGGGGGGGGGGATCTTCGCGGACGTATTTTTTTCACAGTTGGTACCTACCCATGGTACAAATTGTGGGATTATTTGCATTTGGTTAAGAAAATATTAAAAATCTATCCATGTTTCCTGTTATATTATTTTTGACGGAGGTCGTTCTTATTAATAATCTAGGTATGTCATCGTCACTTTCCTTTACAACTCAAAATTCTTCATTTTCAATTGAACTAAACTCACAACTATCATCTTCTTCAGAGCTTTGGAATTCTGAATCAGTACATTCAACATCAGAATAATTATGTCTAATAATGTTATCAATTGAGAAAGAGGGAGTTCTACCACACCTGACATGTACTCCGTATCACACATGTCTTCTCTGTAATAGAAAAAATATTAGGGCCTAAATTATCATTTCAAAATGTATATTATTTATTCTAATAAAAAACAAGCAAATAATGATTTTTCAATAGAGATAAAGCGTATTATATTGGATAAATATGTTATATATATATATATATACACGAACGAGAGAGAGAGAGAGAATTTAACAAAACTGATGATTACGTTGTTCATTTGTGCAAATCATGGGGCACATAATAATATATTATTTCAAAGTGAGCATATATTATATAAAGCTAAGCTTCGATAAGGACTTGAATCGTTTGATGAATCAGGCCAAAAATATGTATTCAAAAAATTACTAGAAACTTGCAGCAATAAACTCGAGTTTACAAAAAAAGGTGGGTTTATTAATAATTTACCTAGACAAATAAAAAAAATATATAATTTTTACACATTTTTAGGTGGCTTTCCACGTGTGTTCTCTTTCTATAGTTTTCCCCTCCACTCTCCACGCAAATAGGGTGCATTTACTATAAAAATTTGTTTCCTTCTCCTTGCACCCTAGAATAACTCAAACCTCAAAACCTAATCACTAAATTATTCAAAGTGCCTAAAAACATCAGAGAGTGGTTATATATAAGTTACATCTTATTTGGATAAGAATGGTTCACTTATATTGATTACATTAATTCAAATAAAAATCGTTCTCTCTCTTTCTCTCTCTCTCTCTCTCACACACACACACACACACACACACACACACACACACACACACACATGATATTTTTTATGAGTGACATGTAATAAAATACATTCCTTTGTGAATGAAATAATTATTTCATTACATTATTTATTTGCAAAAAAATAATAAAAAAATTGTAGAAAGACTATTGCTACAATAGTAAATAGCGGTTTTTCATTTGAAGTAAATTCAAAGTGCTCACACACTTGCAAATGCAAACATCAATTACTACTATAATATCATACTTGGGCCTAAAATTACTCTCTAAGTGGGTTCGAAGCACATAAATAACGAACACTATACCTTCCTATATTGTTTAGATACACAACAGGATATCTCACTGAGTGGCACATCATTATAGACTGCTTCTATAGGGATTACAACCTGGAACTTGACCTGATGATACCCTTATAAGTGGGATTAACAGAGAAATTCTAAATATTTAAATAGAGTAGTTACCAAAATTTAAGCCCTATAAAATGCTGGAAAAATTGCCAGCTTAAACATTGATACTTGCATTCACACCATGTTTAAGGCGATAAAAAAATCTATTTCTTATCAAGCATAAATGTGATATAGTCGTAGTACCATAGGCCAACACGTTAGCTCAGTCGCTAGCGGTATGGTCTACAGTGCAAAGGGTTTCGGTTTCGATTTCTGATAGGGGCGTAATATTTATTATTTGATCAAATCTCGGGCTTCTTCTGGATGTTGTATATGTCTTAGAATTCAATAATTCTATATAACCATGGAAACTTGCCATAGTCATAAAGTTATCAAATATTTGAACAATATAATCAATTTAATTGTAACCACTTGACTTTTTGGGTTTGCTACTTAAGGTAAAGTGCATTTATATATTTATTTTAATGCTTTCATAATTACCATTTATACATACATTATATTTACCTATAGCCTAGGCCTAACTAGTTTGAGGAAAATCGCCTATATGATTTAAAATGTAGATAATCACAAAATTTTAATGTTATAAAAATGTAATTAATCAATAAAATTTATCATGCAGATAATACCATATGAACCAAGATCTAAGTCTGACTGACAGTATAAATATTCTACTTATAGTAAAAATATAAATATATATAAAAACATAGATAATTTAATTGAAGATAATAATTGCAGTTTTCACTAAATTGAAGATTGTGAAATTATTTTCCCCATATGCATATTAATGTATTCAGAGTAATAAGTTTTGCCAATTTAGGCTAAATAAAATAACGCCTTGGTCTGCATTAATAATGACTAAACTGGTTCAAATATATTAGGAATTAAAACACTATAAACTGCCTAAATTGCTTTTTTTTCATGAAAAATATTCTTTTAAAATGGCCGTAAAAAGTGTTTTTAAATGTTAAGTATTTATTTCATCATTATTGATATGCAATGTGTCGAAACCTTGGGCAATCGCTTACAGCCATTTATTGTTTACTAGATTGTATATTCTGTGTTACTGATTCTGGAAACCCCTAACATATAAAATAAACACAAAGCCTATCTGCCTATGTAATACATTATAACCATTCTCGATTTCAAAGCTTGACGTTTTCCAGGTACTGATGGAAGGAACCATTGTTTATTATCTTAATAATTATATATATATTTAATATTTTTTTATAGTTATATATATATTTATATAGTTTCTTTATAGTTCACAGAGATCATAAATAAAACACAAATCTAAAAATTACTACAACATGTTTCAATAATGAAATCACCCTGGCAGTGGTATAAAGATCAATATCATTATAATATGAGGCAAACTATTTTGAGAGACAACTTGTGAATGATGGTTCAAACGGAAATCTCGCAAGGACTGCAGATTACTTGTGTGTCTGTGATAAGACAGCTGGAGTAACTGCTGTTCTTGTCGACTAAACTACACTTCCCTACAAAGTTTTGATCCCGTGAGCCAACTTGGAATTTCAGTACATATTTTTATGTCATACGTAAATCAAGTTATTCAGTAAAACTTTTCATATTTAAATCTGATTTTTTTAAAATCTTTAGTATACACATCTATAAAGCACATGAATACTACTATTTAATATTTATAGATGAATTAGTATTAATAAACAATTGTTGAAATGTGTTGATTTTAAGGGGACTTTAAGTATATTTATATAGAGTATGCTTATACCTACGGTAAAATCCCAGCTTTATCAAATAGGTATAGTATTAAAAATACTAAATTTTAATTTTCAAAATTTTATTCCAAAAAGTGTGGCTTAAAACTAGATTTGCAAAACGTAAAAATTGAAGCTTCTTACCCTCATAGCTCTTGAATAAAAATAGTTAAAAATAAATTATTAGTGTGTAACATTTCATAGAATAAAACTCTTTTGAATGAAGAAAAAAAATATTTCTGGACCTATGGCCTTAACACACTATTTTTAGATATTTAAAGCATTACAACTTGAATTTATGTAAAAGTTATATAAACACCGTGATTTATTTTCCTAGATATTTTACTTATAAACTTGTGTAAAAGTTATTATTTATGTTATCAAAATATATAGCCGACATGATTTTTCCCTAGGTATTTAACTTAGAAACATATGTAAAAGTTATACATTATTTAATAAAATGTAGTCGCCGTGATTGTTTCGTATGATATTTAAAATAAATTCAAGTGAACGATACCTATTTATCTCCATTAATTTCACAAATAGTTGTAGGCCTATTATTTATGTTACTGTTAAAATAATTGTAGATAGTACTATCTTGTTCTACATTAAAAATAAAATCCTTCTAAGATATAGTCTGAAGATAGCTGATTCAAATGATAAGTTAGTGTTGACGTGCAATGACATAACTTAGGGCTTTTCTGGTTAAAATTTATTTGTTCAACCATTTTAGTTGGATGTGTAACATCTGTTTATCGCATTTTCAATGAACCAACTTTTAAAGTTCTTTTTTGTAGATAGGTGGACCTATTATAAAACACATCTCTTGGCAAATCTTAATTAAGTAGTTACTTATAAATGATTAATGCACAATAATACAATAGGCCTCAATGAATCCACTTAAGCCTTTAACAGGAAATTAGCAATCGAATATATACTTGGAGTGATGTAGTCCTACGAAAAAAAAAAGTTATATTCCGTAGTCAAAGATGGGACTTATGGAAGCGTATACATTATAGACTATTAATTGAGTAAAGGTGAACGTCATTTTTTGTGTGGAATTGAATGCTCGCGAAGGGTTTGGTTGATGCTATAGTTTAATATTAATCAATTTACTATTTATTAGGCATGAATTAAAGCACAAGAACTTACTCTATCTAAATAAAATAATGCAATTATTAGGTATATATCATTGACCATTGGGGGAGGCCTATACGCAGATGAGAGGATAACATTAGAACGGTACTTGAAATAGATAGCATGTAATGAGGTGGACTGGATAGAATTAGCTCAAGATAGGGATAGGTGGCATACGATTGTGAGTGCAGCATATAAATTTAGAGTTCTTAATGATGTCTATACTAGGATAAAATTTAACTACCACGTTCTTACTTAATTTTGTTTTATCTTTTTTTTAAATTATTCGTTAATATAAATTACAAACAAAAAAATTAATCGTTTTATTTACCACCAACAGCCAAGATGAGATGGAGTTGAATGTGATTCAGGTGCCACTGATCTTAAGGCAACCACTTTTGACAACACTCACAGCTACGGTTGTAGTTTCTGTATCGCCAACGGCAGCGTCGTCAAAGACAAATACCATGTCAGAGCGATAAAGATATTTAAAAACAAACTGCGGAAAGTAAAGGAATCTAATAATTACTTTAGAAAATCGGTGCTGCTCAAAAGCATAATGAGACGGCTGCAGAAAGAGGTTGAAGAAGCGAAGTTACAGAAACAGCAGGCCCTTTCCAACCCCTGGTGCTTTACACCTCCCTGTTTCACAAGAGATACTCCTTGAGCCCTCTCTCTGTGACCAACACTGGGAGTTCTGAGACATCTGTATTGAATGACACCCCCACATCTACTCTAACTCTGGACAACAAATGTTTGCTGAAGAATGATTCTTCCAAGAAGTGTTACTTTGGTGAAGTAGAGGATTGCGACGTCCGTGACGTCCTACAACAGTTCTACATGCCACCGACATTGTGTATGCTCGATAAGGACAACGCCGTACTATAGATCCCTTCATCAGCGCTGGGGGAGGATTTTCAAATATACTTTTCATTAATACAGATTATTTATTTATCTAAAATAAAATAACTTAAGCGTAGTTTACATGCAAAAATATATATAAAGTCTGATTTTAACTGGAAAAATCTAATATTTACAAATACCAAATAAATTTCAGGTAATTCAAGTATATATATATTTTTTGAAAATTTAAATTTTGTTAAATATATATATATATATATTAGAAAAATTTTGGTTCAAATTTTATATTTACAGATTAGTTATTGTGATCAACAAAATGTTTTGTTTGTTTTTATAAATAAAACATAGTAGTTATTATTTGATCCACTATTTCAATCAGAAATATTATTATAGAATAATTGATTTTTTTTCACCTGTTGGGTGTATTTTATTTAAATTAAATAACAAATAATTTTTTGATAAGTTTACATGCAACTATATATATAAAGTCTGATTTTAACAGGAAAAATATAATATTTACAAATACCAAATAAATTTCAGGTAATTCACGCATAACTTTTTTTTTTTGGAAATTTAAATTTTGTTAAATATATATATTAGAAAAATTTTGGTTCAAAGTTTATATTTACAGATTAGTTATTGTGATCAACAAAATGTTGTGTTTGTTTTTTTATAAATTAAACATAGTAATTATTATTTGGTCTTCTATTTCAATCAGAAATATTATTATAGAATAATAATTGATTTTTTCACTTGTTGGGTATATCTTATTTAAATTAAATAACAAATAATTTGTTTGTTTCGTTAAAAAAAACGCCGCAATTAGACTTATAAATTACGTTATTATTGTTAATCGACTAGAGTTCCTCAAGCGGAAATATATTAGAAATAATTACATGAATAATATTCAAAGCAATGTTTATATATCATTATTAGTATCATTTTCATGGTTTGAGCTATATTTGTGAAAACTTTTATTTGTGTAAATAACTACTATAAAAATTGCTATGTTTGTGTTTTAACATCTACACCCAAATACCTTTCCCTTTCCTATTCTATGAATACAAGTTTATTTGACTTGGAAGCACTGTCTCAAAGATTATGGATAAGTTGAAACAATTCAGCCCATTTACTTTCTCTTTAGGTATTAATCTAAAGTCTACGAAATAAACACAATACTTATTAATAGGGCACCTATCTTGATGTATGAATACGTGAAATTAGAACTAAGGGGGCTTTTCTAGTTGTTCCTATGAAAATGGGGCTTTAGCTCGCCGAGTTTCGATCTTGTTTTCTCTCTCTCTTCCCCGCATGGCTATCCGTGTATTTATATTAATAGAGCAGGAATCTATAATAATAAAATAAAGTTTGTGTGTGTGACTCCCAAACCCGAGCTATTTATCGTTATTTTTCAACTATCCTAACTCTCTCTCGCGGAGGCTTGATGTACTTCTTCGCTGCTCCGTCTAGAGGGATACTTTTATAAATACAAGCCATATATTGTTGAGTCACAAGTCCCTGGTTTGACTCCCTTATCCAGGTGTCAATGATGGAGTAAGCATAAATAATAGCTTTGGATAAAACAAAACATATATAATAGTATACATTGAAAGTTTTAACAGCTTGATGCATTGATAAATTTTCTTATGTGTGATATTAACTCAATATTTAATTACTCCAACGGTTTGCAGGAAATATAGAAGCTCTTTCTATTATTTTTATCGAATTTATTAAATAAACAAATTTATAGTCCTTGTGGCATTACAAAACCCTAATTTGAGACAGTTATAGATATATATTAATGTTTTATGGAAATATAAAATCGGTTAATTATTTTATTTGTTTTAAGGGAATTAATTAACACATTATCTCTAGATATTTAAGGCGTGTGTGCCTAAAATACACCTTAGGAATACCTTATATAAATTCAAACATATTTCTTAGAGACAGCTTTGATAAATATTACTATAAATAAATTATTATTCGTGACCCTGTAAAACTATTTTTATGTCTACGGTTAATGCTTATTGACTCACAGCAGCCAAGGTGTGATGGAGTTGAATGTGTTGCAGATGACAACCATGCACCTGATCGTAGTTTTAACGGCTACATCTCACTCTCTCTCTCTCTTTCTTTCTCTCTCTCTTTCTTTCTCTCTCTCCTAGAAGTTCCGTCTCAAACATTATGGACAAAATACTTTCTCTTTGGGCAGCAACCTAAGTCACAACAACAATGTTGCCATCTCTTTAGTGTCTTTGATTCTCCAACCGACTTATTTAAGAGTTAAAAATAACATTTTATTGCTAGTTTTTTTTATTGACAATCAGCAATGGATTAATTTAAAACATTCATAACAACAACAAGCAGCAATATTATTTAAGTCTTTTGACAAATACATCTACCATCTAGAAAATGAGTAGAAGCTACCTCCAAAATGGCGCGCTGAGAGGCGCTAGAGCGTATATTGACAATGTCTCCACAGTTTTTACATGGCAATCTTACTCTTCCAACAAACTCAAGCACAATAACATTGGGTTTTCTTCCGATAACACAACGTTATAACTTTTGTTTTTCGCAAGTTCGTTTAAGCACATGACACGATTATATTCCTCAGGTCTAACGCACTGCATAATACCTCCTCGTCTCAAAAGACATCCTGGTGAGCAGCATTTGGAGGTGTTTGATGTTTGTGCCGAATAATATTGGAGAGCTTTGCGTAGGATCCGCCGCATTTAAATGGCATAATGTCAATTGGAGATGCAGCAAAAGAAATAAACACTTGCTCTACTCACAAACACTAACTTTTTTTTTCCAAAATGTCACCTATAGCTCCGATGACGCCAGCAGAGTACGTCTAGTTTATTAATTCACTTTTAAACATCACACTTTGTCCTCCGAGATATATCATACAGCGTGGTTCTGATTTAAAGCGCTTACAATCCAAATAATAGATTGACTTTGGAAGGAAAACGTTACCGAAACTTCTCAGACCGAGTATGTTGTCGGCGGGCGTTTCACTTATAATTTTAACATTTGAATATTTTTTGTAAATTGTTAAATCCTCGATATTTACGGGTTCTTCGAATTTTAACTCCTCCGGTGGTGGTGGTGGGCACGCAGGTGACGGGTAGGTCGACGACGCTGGTTGCGGGTACTCCGGCGACTCTGATGCCAGGTAGGTAGGCGACTCTGGTGTTGGGTACTTGACTTACTCTGTGGGTGACGGCGGAGGCGGCGTCGTGAAGGAAGATGGCAGAGGGTGTGGAGCTCTGAAGGGCGCTGGTGGTGGTGGGCGTGGCAACACAGCCACAATGTCCCTCTTGCGGAAATTATACATGGCGCACGTCATATCACACATGTACGTTTCCTCGATTCTCTCGTAGGGTAGTACTTCCATCGCTCTTATCGTGTGACAGGTAGCATCGCAAAACTCTATGTAGCCTCACTCCTCTACTTTGTAAATTACCTGTATATCGCTCAACGCCACGCTGTGAACATTTTCTACCTTCATATAGGCACGCCCCTCAATCGTATGACCCACAAACATTAAATTAATATAGCCGGATCTAAGCATGCTGAGCGTACCTGAGAGCTAAACGTTATGTATTAACCGCCCCGCTGCCCGATGTTGTTGTTGTTAACTGCTTGCCTCTTAAACGCGTTCAACGTTCACAATGGTAGGTGAACCAGGTTTTACACTAGGTACACGAGGTAAATACCAGTTTTTCTTTTATTTAACTCACACACGTCTTCATCTGTTAGAGTACCAAAACGAAAGGGTAAAAATACACAAAACTCGCCATCTAGATAGGCTATTAGACGTCTCCCGAACTTTGTATTGACAGCTTTTAATTTATCCAGCGAGTACTTTTGATCTAGGGTTAGATCACACAATTTTACGATCTGCATGGCGTCGACAATATTTACCAGCTGCTGTAACTTGTCCATCTTGAGCTGTTCTACAAACGCTTATAAATAGACAACCAAGTGGGCGTCCCTATTTATACCCACCCCCATCGATCGACGTCACGATAAGAACAGGGTCAAGATCTATTCTTGTCTCGACTTGTCTGCCCACCAACCTATCGCCAGGGAAAACCTCGTTGCCTGGGTCAATGACCTCAATATCTATTCTTGTCTTTTCAGACCGACATACTGGTGCCAGGGAAAACCCCATTGCCCAGGGTCAATGACCATTCTTGTCTAAACTTGCCTTGTCTGCACGCCAACCTGGCGCCAGGGAAAACCCCATTGCCTGGGTCAATGACCTCAATATCTATTCTTGTCTTGTCAGACCGACATACTGGTGCCAGGGTTGCGACACACTGACCTAGTTCACAATTTATTCTTGTCTCGTGAGCTGCCAATTTGACGCAAGGGAAAACCCGCTGCCCGGGTCAATGACCTCAATATCTATTCTTGTCTCGTGAGCCGTCAAGCTGATTCCAGGGAAAACCCCGTTGCCCGGGGCAATGACCTCAATATTTATTCTTGTCGTGTCGGGCCGACATACTGGCACCCGGGTTGCGATGGAGGAAGGGGGTCTCAAGGCAGGAGAACCAATTATCACACTCTACCACCGACCGCCATAGCGTGATTTTCATGCTGGGCAGTCCTGTAGTGTCTTATGGCGGAGGAGCCTATGTTCATTCAACATAAGACAGCCATAGTTCGAGGTTCGTGCCGAAACGTCACGGACCATTTGCTCACCCCAATAAATGAATAAAAACTACAACACTTCAATCCTAGCCAATAATTAATTAGCAATAATCAATTAACAATCATTAATAATTAAAATGCCGTCAGGAGAGGTTCATTCCGACAGGGCCTTGTGACGGAGGAACCAATGTTCATTCAACATAAGACAGCCATAGCGCAAGGTTTTAATAAACAAATCAATGAATAAAACTCCAACACCCAATGCCTAGCCAAAAATCAATTAACAATAATTAATTAATAATCATTCATAATTAATAATCAAGAACCGACATGTCTTGGGTTGGGAGGTAAGGGCTGTAGGGGGGAGGGGCAGGAGGAGGGGGAAGAGGGGGGAAAGTAGGCCAGGGGTGGGGGAAAGTAGGCCAGGGGTGGGGGAAGGAGGCTATTTATAGCAGCCAATCAGAGGAAAGTAGGTCACGGGCTAGCCATCCAGAGGAATGTAGGTCAAACTGGGTCAGTACGCCCTGATAGGAAGTACCGTATTAGTATATAAAACTGTGTTATGTAAATATTGTAATTATATACTTTTCCTACGACTATCCTATTATATAGGGTGTCCGGGAAGTAAGGACGAATTTGACTTTTGTGCCATTTTGTCATATGACGGTTGGCAACCGTGGTTTTTTCATGTTTGTTATATGCGATCCTTCGCATAAGTAGCCTGATAGTTTTTGTGTCGTGAGAATTGTTGTTTGAAGTTTATTAATGGCATATCTATTCTTCGTTTCAGGACGAATCGAATCAAATCCTCACCACCAACTGTTGTCTGAATCATGGAGCAGATGACAACTGAGCAACGTATCCAAGTGATAAAAAGTTATTACAAAAACAGTAAAAGTCCCAAGGCAACCGTTCGTGAATTGCGTGTGACACTTGGTCGTAATGCTGCTCCAACCGAATAATCCGTTAGGAAGTTGATCCGGAAGTTTGAGACAACGGATTCTGTTTCAAACGTTAAGAAAACATGATGACCACATTCTGTTCGAACACAAGAAAACATTGCTGTTGTACGTGACAATGTGACAGTAAGCCCCAGAAAATCGGTTCACCGATGAGCTCAACAATTGAATTTATCACCAAGCTCACTGCATGAAATACTTTCAAAAGATCTGAAAATGCATGCGTACAAGATCAAACTTACACAAGAGTTGAAGCCTGCAGATCATGGAAAGATACATCGATTTGCTCAATGGGTCTTGGCTCGACAACGGAGAACGAGAACTTCACAAAAAGAATAGTTTTCTCAGATGAAGTGCACTTTCACCTCAGTGGGTACATCAATAAGCAGCACTGCAGAATTTGGGGTAACGAAAATCCACGAGTGACTGTGGAAGATGAGATGCATCCACAACACATGACTGTGTGGTGTGGGTTCTGGGCAGGAGGAGTGATCGGCCCGTACTTTTTTGGAAATGATGAGGGAGCTGCCATCACTGTGAACGGCGACCGTTACCGAAACATGCTTTCTGATTGGTTTTTCCCTCGTATTGAGGAAAATGACGATTTTTGGTTTCAACAAGATGGTGCGACATGTCACACATCCCGTGAAACGATTGCTCTGCTTAGTGAAAAGTTTCCTCAACAAGTTATCTCTTTGCGTGGCAACCAGGAATGGCCTACTAAATCATGCGACCTTACGCATTGTGACTTTTTTTTGTGGGGATTTGTGAAATCAAAAGTGTACGTGAGCAAACCACAAACAATACACCAATTGAAGAATGAAATTAACAGGGTTATTAACGGTATCCCACCAGATGTTTGTGGACGCATCATCGAGAACTGCAATGAACGCTTTGCTCGCTGCCGCGGGGCCTTGGGTGGCCATATGGGGGATATAATTTTTCAAACACAAACATCGAGAATTTAAATTAGCTGTTTTTAAAATATTGAAATCTTTTCCTGAATTCACAAATCAGTCTTAAATTGTTTGTAAGTAGTCACTCATAGGTAATAATGGTTCGGTTTTCTTGGACATGGATGCTTCTAAGAACAACATTATTACTTTTCTCAAATAAAAAACTTTCCAACACCTTGTGACAATATAAAAAAAAACTAATTTATGTAGTATGTCAAATCTTCACGATCACAGTCCAAGTAAATTACCGTTGATTCAAGACATGGGCACGAATAAAATAGGTTATGCATGCAAATCTTCACGATCAGGTTCCAAACAAATTGTCATTGATTCAAGCCACGGCCATGTATACAATTTGTTATTTCAGCAAATATTCACGATCACAGTCCAAACAAATGTCTTTGATTCAAGCCACGAGCACGAATACAATTTGCTATTCCTACAACTCGTTTTAAACCAAATTCAATTTTAACACTTCGCAACATATTACTTCTCAATGAATAATACAATATAAATTAGAAATTGTTCGACTAACCGGGGATTCAGTTTTCCTACAACACCACTCTTACGCGCTGGTACACCATCAGTAACTATACAGAAAAGTGTATCCATTGGCAGTTTATATATTTGCAATCGTCTATTTTTTTCACAAAAAGGTTTCATCAGTAGTGGTTCCATGCACGGGAATTTATATTTAAAAGTTCTTCAGTAAAAGCGAAATTTTAGTCACAGCCTCGGATTAATACTCTAAGTTGCTCAACATTATTGACATATGTTCCTTCTGGCTAAAGCTTCGAATTGTTTAGAAACTTAATATTATTTGCTGTTAAAAACATTTACAATATTGATTATGCGTTGAGCTAAGATGTTTTAAGTGAGGCAGATACTTTGAAAATCATCTATTTTCTAAGGACACATAATTTTTGCAGTTTAAATCAATAATTGCTTTTTATAAATGGCCCATCTGTAAAAGATTTTGATTTTGAAACAAACAAATGTAATAAAGTTTAACTAGCTTTCATTGCTGTCTCATTTACTTTACTTTGAAAAATATTTTGATGTTCTTAAGACCTACTTTCAACTCCTTCAATTTATCTTCTCTCATTTTTCCACCAAATAGATCACATTTCAACTTGTATTCATTGTTCGTTTACATACGAGACAATGTTACTATTTTGTTACTATTTATTTGAGAAACAAAATAATCCAGCTCTCACTTTTTTTTAAAATACACCCACTCCTTTTAGATTTTGTGCTTTAAAGTTTTGAAATGAACAATTTGAAGGTCACGCTATTTGAAGCACAAGTCACCTTATACAAAATCCAATAAAGTATATTTCAATCTGAATGCGATAAAACTAAATTTATGTTGCCACTTATTTACATTTCACCTGAAACAATTAGAATAAATCACATGACCTCTTTCTACGGTGGACAAACGAGACTGATTTTAAAAATATAAATATTTCTTAGCTCTTGAGTAGGAAACTATAGCGAAAGTTTTCTATTCACTGTTCACTGGAGGGTCTAACATACTACACTTACCAGAATTCAGAAATACCCGACCAATGTTGCCAAGACCAGTCAGCAATATTGAGCTAGTTTCCACCACATAATGCCAAATTTAATAAAATTTAATACTTTACTAGTCATTTCTAGCATGCCCTAATTTATAATATTCCAGCCTAAAGTGTTAGAATACCAATTTACCGCTTCCATCTAATCTGTTTTGTTTAAAAGTTCCACGATGTTGAATATTCTCACACCTAACATTTGTTGCATTGGCTTGGACACTCCCTGGAATGAGATTGCTACGTTTATGCAATCAGCTAAGATTATCGAAAGGGAGACAAGAATGATTCAGCAGGTCTTTGCCTGCATCCATTCCTTCAACCTCTATCTATATCTACATCTTTATTACTCACCTATACCATACAGTCACATTTAAGAAAATAAATGTCGAGTCGCATTAAATGTTGGTTTGTTATAAGCTCCACGAGTCCCATAGTATCATATATAGAGCCGCATTGATTGTTGGTTCGTTATAAGCTCCATGAGGCGCACACAACCATAGATCAAACTACAAGTTTGACAGCCTGTTGTATACTGCTCGAAGAGTAGGATTATATTGTCAAAACTGTGTATCTCTGTATAGTACCCCTTTTTTCTAACGTCATTTGTTAAAACCTGCATGGGCTCTTATCTGCGTCTCACCTTTATGAAAATAACTTTCTACTGAATGATGAAAAAAGATTAGAATTACCAGCTTAATTCAATCTAGCAATACTTCAAGTTACGCCACTGAGTACGATCACAAATACTGATTAAAATTTTGTCTTGTTGATGGGCGATGAATATGTTGGATTTCTTCCAGTCATTGAAAGTTTCATTAGCTCCTGATGTTCAAAGGTTATAGTATGGGTTGTCATAGTACATGTATTGAGCTCATCTACACTGAGGAAAATCCAGATAAAGATTATAACAGTACACACATGGACTTTTGGTTATGAGTAGAGGACGTGGCGTTTGAAAACCCCATTTCCACCAACGGATCAAAAAACATTTCGCCGGTGACGCATTCGTATACTCCCGGGGTTTTCCTGCTGTTTTCCCAGTGATGTAATGCTGTGCACCATAGGTTATTGCTTTGGATGTCCAATACTGGCCACACCTAATTTAATTGCTGAGGGAACTGCATGCTTACTATTGAACAACAGTGTTGTCATTCTTTTGTTTTCCGTGATCAATCTTTCTTCGAATGTATACCAAATTGGGCAATGATGGGCCATCGTTGTTGCCAGTAATTGGTGCTTCTTCCTCCAGTACAGTCGTAAAGTTAAAGTAGTCTGAGTCTCATGTTCCTAATAGCTAGCTCAAAAAAACAACAACTAGATAAACACTCATATTTTATTAGTACTCTGTGTAGAAAAATATTTGTTATTGATCACGTTAGGATTTTGTGTGTATGCGTTGATTATGTGGTTGGTTTTTTTGCCGTAAGGTTGTGGAATTATAGCTTTATGTGGATATTAATATAGTTATTTGCATAATAGTGTTTTGTTAACAGTTAAAATATAACACAAATTATGGAATCTCCTGCTTGTTACAAACAATTGAATTCCAAGAGGAAAATATTAAGTAGTAAAGAAAGAGCAGTGGTGTTAATAGTCTACATTTATTTTCGTTAAGACGGAATTTATTCAGTAAATCAAGCAGCAATGCAGACTGCAAAAGCTATAAGTGTATATTATAAGTTAATAAGTAATATCTATTAAACAAGAACTCAAAACTAATGGAAAGATACTGACACCAAACAAAAAAGAAAATAACTGCACTCAGAAGAAGCAGTTGGATAAATATGACACTTTTACTCAATTCGTAGAAAGGTACATTCACTTTACCATAACAATGAATTACCGACCCTAAAGAAAACTAAAGCTTTGATCGTTATTGATAGTAACTTTCTTAATTTTCTGATTAAGAAAAAGGAAGAATGTAATTTATAGCATTTAGCATAAAATGCATGTTGTAATATAATTGTTTGTATATAAATTATGAGGAAAAAGCTTTATACATAAATCAGTTGTAAGCATAATTACGTGGGAATAGAAAGAATTAATAAACTTAAATCTGAAAAAATAACTATTTTGGACATAGTTAATGTTTCTATAAAACTGATAGGAAATGTTTTTGCCTGTCAATTGAACCCCCACACTCCCAATGCCATATTGTTTACAATGAGGAATTTCCAAGTAATCCCTCCCCCCTCACTTCCCGACAACCGAAAGCTAGAAGGTCTGGCAACTGATAAGGGAGAGAGAGCGAAGATATATATTTTCTTCATAAGAGCTGCAGTTCCCTCAGATATAAAATTAAATGTAAACTAGGGCCCTGCTCATTTTGTTCGCGGTGTTCATCCACCAATGAACTAGTTTATAAATGTTCAATACTGGCTAGACTGAGACCCTGTCAATTTTGTTCGTGTTGTTCATCCACCAATTAACTAGTTTATAAGTGTTCAATATTGGCTAGGCTGAGGCACTGCCCATTTTGTTCATGCTGAGTTTATAAGTATTCAATACTGGCTAGGCTGAGGACCTGCCCATCTTGTTTGCGCTGTTCATCCGCCAACGAACTAGTTTTAAAGCGTTCAACCCTGCACATTTTATTTGTTTTATGCCACATTGTTTTTCTTTTATGTGTGCCCCAATTTTGGGAGGATTTTGGTATGTTCCATTGGAATGCTTGGAATTCATTTTGGTATATTGGAATATCAGCTTGAATTTATGGGAATATGTTGGTGTGGTTATTTTTGCCGCATTGGCTCGAATGCATGGGTAGGGATTTGGTGTTGTGGCAAACCAATATGTGGTAAGTTAAGTCGATTTATTCTTCCATGTATCCCTTTTAGCCTTGTTAGTTTCATCCTGTAACGATGTGTAGAGGCATGGTCAACCTGTGTTAATATTCGGATGGACATCTCGAGGTTTTGAAATCTCTCTTCCAACTACTACTCTGTATTATCACCTCAATAGAGGTTCGATACTGTAACTATTGCAGTCACCACACCCAACCCTCTTGCCCCTCTCATACTTCACCTATTGTGGAGTGTCCTTATATTCCACAGTTTATCCAGGCAGCCACCCACCCCCCTCTTAATCCTTTCAACTTTGTCGCTTGCTACTCAACAATAAACAAGCTGTCACCGATATAATCTCCAAGGAGTGATGCCGAGTTTGAACTGCAATCTCGGGTTTTTAAAGAATGACGTCCAAATTCAAAGGACAAGGGTTCAAATTCCTGTCAATGTATAATTTTTCTGAGCTATCTTAGGAAATCATTATTTACAGTAAATTTTTAAATTTTAATCTAGTTTATTTATTACTGTAGAAATTTTTTAAATTATATTTTCTTCCTTATATTTAAAAAGATTTAGCCATTTCTGTTGGGTTTTTTCAGTGAAATAGATTTTACGGTCACTACTCACGCTAATTATTTAAATACATGCTATAAGGAGGTTAGAATTAAATTAAATACGCCACAATTTGTTTGTACAGAAGATAGAAAAACCATAGTGAAATCCACAATTTGTTCTAGGAGATAAACTGTTGAAAAAATTGGAAATATCTTTAAACAAATTAATGAGTTAGGAAAGGTGGCCAAAGTTGGAGAAAAATGGCAACTTTTATTTCAACTGAATAGAATTTACGTACTCTACGCCTACTTCACTTTACAAACAGGACCTACTGTTAACTTTTTTTGAACATCACACTAACAAGAACAATATATTCTAAGATATAACAAAATCGGAATTAAATAAAACACGTTAAACCATATTTCCATTTAAAATAAATAATCTATTATTATAATATGATGATAGCCCATCTAAAACAAAGTTTTTACTTTTTTATTGCTACGTTCAGAACGCAGGCTATTAACGGCTTAAGCTTATTGTGTAGAGATAAGGAAGGTAGCTAAGAGGAAGTGAACCCACATTTGCATGGAGGGAAAATGGGATTATCAGTGACAGGATATACCTCTACTGGTTATACATTTTATATAAAAAGAGAATTATGTTTAAAAATAAATAGATTTATTAAATCAAACAGAGATAACAAAAATTAAGGTTTACAATAATATTGAAGGTAATACTTTTGAAGTTTGATTCAAACAATAAGACTTGAGAATGGTGATGTATTGACTATGGCTACCAGGGCAGTGCAGGCGCCAGGCCACAATTAGAAGTTTTTCTAAAATTGAAAAAAAAAAAAAAATAGTTACTAATTGAAGGTATTAAACAAGATATACATGCAAATTTTAATAAGTTTTGCTTGACTGGTTATTTTAAATAATATCCTTAAAACATTTCGGATAATGATACGCAACAGAAAGATCTGTTGGCAACAGTGGTTGATGGCTAATAAACAGGTGTCAACAAAAGGTACTATGGTTGGTCATATTCCCTGTCGGTACTGCCAGAGCATTCAATAGTACATACTATTTTAATTGCCATTACACTAAGGGCAACACCTAAACAATAGGAATCAAACAACAGGCAAATAGAAAAAGAGTATTATTTGCGCGGACCCCACTATGATTCTAGTGCAGTTCCCTGGTTTGAACACCGAAGTTAATACAGCACGAGAAACGTGTGCATAAAAGAAAATGTCTCTCATAAAATTATATATGATATTGATATATGGTCTGAAAGTTTATGGATTGAAATTAACTATACATCAAATAATGTCAGTTCCAAAAAAATGCACTAAAAATAATCATTAGTCTTTTATATAGACGTCCATACGAGCCCATAGATACATTTTTTAACTCCTTAAATACCAGTCTAAATCAACTGAATAGTGAAAAGTGTTAATTAATACTCATGGGAGATATAAATATAAATTATCAAAGAACTCGTGATAAACACTTGCTAGAATATTATAATACGGTAAAAATGTTTGGTTTTGTCGATTTAATTAGTGTTACAGCCAGACATGACAAAAGATTTAACACTGAATAATTTATAGTTCATATTCTGACTAATATAAACTCATATTATATTACCTCTGGAGCAATAGTCAATGACATATTTGATCACTACCCCACTTCTGCCATTTTTAATGAATTATCATTTTTCATTGACTCTCAACTAGCTGACGACAAGGATATATATCACCAGATCGTTGGTAGAAGCAATCAACACAGTTAATTGGGATCATATATATAAATTAAAAGACCCGAATAAAAAGTACAGTCATTTCTTAAAGATAATTGATGAATAATAAAATAAAAAATATTTAACAATATTAAAATCTATAAAAAATATAATAAATACTAATTTCTTAAGAAACCTTGGATTACAAGTGGATTACTCAGATCAATTCGTATGGAAGACAAACTATTTGGAGCATTCAAAAAGGTTAGGGATAGTAATTTATTAAAGGAAAAATATACAAAATACAAAAATATCCTTACCTCTGTTATTAAACTTTCAAAATTATGGTTTTATCAATTAAATTTAGCAAAAAAAAAAAAGAAAAAGAGAGACAATATCAAGGGAACCTGGAACCTTATCAATATTGCATTAAAAATTGACTTGTACTAAACATGATATTAGACCCAAATAGCAACATGATATGCAATAAATAAAAACAAAAATCAAATGTATTTAACACGTTTTTTTAGTAATATTTGCTCTAATTTAGCTATAGATATACAACAGAAACCAACTACCCTACACCATTTAGTTTTCTAAGGCATAACCCAAAATCAATGTTTATGGTTCCTGTAACTGAAAGCAAGATTTTACTATATATAAAGAGTTTAAAAAAAGTAAATCTACAGGAGAAGATAACATAAATTCTGTTGTAATAAAAGAATGTGATGATACATTATGTAAGCCCTTGTGTTACATTATTAACTGTTGCTTCAGTAAAGGAATATATCCAGGACATCTGAAAGTCGGTAAAGTTATTTCAGTTTACAAGTCCGGTGACCCCACTTTGATTGACAATTATAGATCAATTTCTCTATTTTCTAATATTGGGAGAATATTTGAAAAAGCCACCCTCAAAAGGTTGATAAATTTCTTGGAGAAAAATAATATATCATGTAAAGAGCAAGCAGGATTCAGTAAAGGGAAATCAACACAAAGTACGTTTATTAACATTACAAATCAATTATATAACAAATTAGATTATTGTAACTTAGCCTTAGGCATCTGCATTGATTTAAGCTAGGCGTTTGATACCGTAGATCATGTCACTCTTCTTTATAAAATGGAATATTATGGCATAAGAGGTATTGCACTTCAACTTTTTCAAAACTATCTATCAAATAGAGGACAATATGTTCAAATAAACAGATCTAAGTCAGATATGAGACCGATATCATGTGGTGTTCCCCAAGGCTCTATTTGGGAACCTACCCTATAGCTTATATATAGGCCTATATATGATTTACCAATTGTATAACACAATCTAATACCTATTTATTTGCTGATGACACTGTTATAATTAATTTTGGTAAAGATAATGCATCAGTATACAGAAATTTACAAAGTGATTTAGAGGGATTATCAACTTGGCTTAGAGTGAATAGGTTATCTTTGAATGTCACAAACATTAAATATACGAAATTCTTAATCAAGTCTAAACAACATATAAATTAGAATATTGATATAAAAATAAATGGAGAAAAAATAAAGCAAGTAAATTGCGTCAAATACCTGGGCATAACTTTAGACAATAACCTAAAATGGGTCTCACACATCAGGTCTCTAAGCAAGACTTATCTTCAACTATATTGGTGTTTTCTCTAGACTAAGATATATCTTCCCATTATCGATAGTAAGAAATTTGTACTTCACACTTGTCCACCCCCAACATCTTTATGGGATTGCAATTTGGGGACTCACTTACACAAACAATCTTCAACCAAAAATATTATTAATATAAAAAATGATCAGAATTATAACTTGTTCAGATTTCAAAGCACCTAGTAAACCATTATTTCTATTACTTGGATTCTTAAATAAGAGACAGTTAATTAAATATAACATGTTAATACTTACGTATGATATCATACATGGTATAAATACTTCAACTTGCTTAGATTTTAAATATGTTAGTCAAAGATTATAGACCAGAAATGAGACCACAAAAAACTAATAGTGCAAAAAGCTAAAACTAATTGTTTTATGAAATCAATCTTTCATTGGAATGGTGCAAAGACTTGGAACTCGTTGGACCAAAATATTAGATATTTATCAAAGTTAAAATTTAAATCAGCCTTTAATACTATTATTCTTGACGATCCAGAAGTGAGCTATTAGGACTAATATTAGTATTGGTACTGAGAGCAATAGAAATAATAATAATAATCGTTTTAACAGTATTAATAGAAATAACAACAGAAGAAGATTCCTATGATTTTGTAATACTCGACTACACAATTGGTTTGATACTATCATCTAGCTATAAAAGAATACTTTAGTCTAGGTGTAACAAAAATCTTCAATTAAAATATCCTTTGTTTCAACTTAACACCTTATTTATATAGTAAAGAGTTTATTCTATGAAACAGCCTATCATTAGTTATGTAATTTATATATTTTAACCTTGTTTAACTACAGTTTTTCGCCTTCAACTCTTTATTTTTAATATTTAGCACCACGTCTTACTACCCGTTCGGGTTATACGCTTTTAAGTACTAATTACTCTAATGGATTATGAATTGGGAAGGCTGAATTAGAGGAAGTGAACCCGCATTTGCGTGGAGGAAGAGTGGAAAACCATTTAGGAAAAACCACCCTCAGTTCACCCAACCGAGATTCGAACCTCGATCTCCCCGTCCTCAGAGGTTGGGCTCAACACTACAAGCGCGTTAGCCAACTACACCACCGAGGCGGGTAACTCTTTATTCTATACACAAATTAAGGTGTGGTAGAATAGAATTCACTTTTGGGTCTTATCTTCATTCTCGAACAGAGTACCTGCTTGAGGAGAGGAAGTACCCCCACCACTCTATTACGATCCTTACCTTGGCGTGTGTCAATGTAAAGAGAATAGAAGGTAGCGCCAGTTGGAGAAATACATCTGATTGGCTGAGCGTGTGACGTCACCCAGTACACTAGCCAGCGCGTGTTATTTTCAGTGAATCATTTCAAATGATTCATTTTTAATGAAATTATGAATTAAAGAAATTTGTTCCCACGTGTAATTTATCATATTTATCATTTTGAGAATAATCAACTACTGTTTAATTTATTAAAATGACACCACGTGCTGTTTTATTTTATATAACTCACCCAACACTGCTTATATTAAAACAAACACTCAATCTCTGTAATAGTCCAAAAATGGATTGTTTTGTTCGTCTTTCCACTTAAATACCATTTTTGAGAAATCATACAACAGTACAATGTCTATAAATAAATAAATAAATAAATCCTTGCATTAATTAAATAAAAATTAGTTAATTCTTGTAGGGCCTACTTGGTAACACGGTTCATTTTGTTTGAATTTTTCAATAAGGATAGTTAACAATTAATAAAAGTAGACCTCCCTTTAACTTTTAATGAAAGTGTGAAATAATGATTCATTCTAATTAAATTAGTGCTCTGACGTTTATTTTGTATTAATTTTCAATGACACTCTGAAAATGATACGTGAGAACATGGCTTAACATACATAAAGCTTTATGGAAGACAAATTAAGTCGTTTCTAAACAATTATTTTTATAAATCATAATATCACGTTTGGGAACATTACACATATTAATGCATATTTAAAATCCACACCAATAAATGAATACTAAATAAATTACACTTAACCTAGTAAAATATGTTAAAAAATTACTTACACGTTTGAACTATTGTATTAACATTGGCAACATTCGATGTGTTTTGAAGTTCTTGACATATTAGTTAACTCTAGCACCACAAATATTTGACATAAACGAAAATTGAAATAAATTCTATCAACCCTTATTATTAAATCATACGCAACTATTCAACAAATGTTTGTTGAAGTTTAATATAAAAATGATAAATTATAATAGTCATATTCGAGCATAATGTGTATTGTCTCTTTCCTTTTACATTTGAGCTCCCATGTACGGAAAATTTCTCGATCTTTAGGAAAGGAGTAGAAAGATAATATATTATTACCCTTGCAGTTTCACAGAGTGCAACAGCACAGATTGGCATTTCTTTTATGTCTGTTTAGAAACACATGTAATTAAAATTGAATAATTTAGGCTACGCAAATAAATTAGCAAATATACTAAAAGTCCGATTGTTCAACAATGACTTGTATCCTATATATTATATTATATAAAAAAACTATTATATTATAATAAACAGCTTGAGAAAAGCAATACACCTACATATTATATTTAGCATACATATTTAGTATTATAGTTACTAATATTAATTAAATGTATTAAATAAAATGTCTAAATTATTAATGAGAACATCACTACTGTATGTTATAGTAGCCTATTAAAACACATACTCGAGTGGTAAACATAATAAATTAACTAACTATACACGATAGAATCACTACTCGGCAAACACTAATAAATAAATAATTATAAAGATAAATGAAAGAACCGCCCGAAACACATGGACTGCACAACTGATGTGTACTGGGTGACGTAGGCTCGTGGCTGACGTAAGCGATGACATCATTAAATTCTTTCAAATGGCGCTACCTATCTATTCTCTTTACATTGAGCGTGTGTCACTCTTATGGTCGATTGGCCTTCTGTATTCTGAAATACAAACAAAGCAGAGACCAGCCGGCCACGTCTACCTGAAGTTTTAGGTTCACAAAGTGTTTGAATAAAGGCTTTGTTCATATATATATATATATATATATATATATATATATATATAAAAATCACAATAAAAAGTATTTGCCTGTGTGTGTTTGTTTGTTTGTGTGCAATGCCCAGACAAATCTTCGGCACGCAGATATCTGAAATTTTTAACATAGGTGAACGGAAGGAGTTCTGAATACACCTCGAAGCCGGATTTTTAAATTTTTAATCAACTTCTTATAGTTAGCCTATTTTTAACAAATTTTTAAAGAATCAGAGGCATCGTCGTGCGGGATCGTTAGTTTCTAATATACAATATTTAGAAAACTTCTTTATTTTTCCAGTAAATTAAAATAGTTTAAAATCTCCGTTTGATGAAAACATAATTATTTATCTTATGCCTATTGCTTATAGATATGTTGTTTAAAAAATATTTTTTTACTTATTATACAATATCATGATTCTCTAGATTTTAAAATCCTTTGGAAAGTTATTCATGCACGTTCTATCTTGAGGCTGTAAATTAATCAAAATATGATAAATATTAGTCCCCCAATGGGAAATAAACAATTAGCTTAGTAAGAGGATGCGCTAAGTATTCGGCACAAATTTCTAAATCAGTGGTTCCCAAACCGTGGTACGTACATTATTATTATTATTATTATTAGCACCGCGTCTTACTACCCGTTCGGGTTATACGCATTAAATAATGAAACAAATAGCCGACACTATTGTTAATGCATTTTAGTGAGGATAACACCTCTTAGATATCATATTCTGAAAATTGAAAAATGACACCTGGACACGGGAATCGAACCCGGGACCTACGGTATAGAACGCCAATGCTCTTACCACTGAGCTATCCAGTATTCGTCTCTTGCTCATGGTCATTCTTTACTCATAGTTTAAGGCAGAGTCTAAGATGAACGTGCGGAAGTCGTCAGCTTATAAAGATGTGATTATATAAGATCACAGCCATGAGACAACGCAGCCATTTGAAGCTCGGTAGTTGGAATTTTGCAGCTATTAGACAATTATGAGTACAGAATGAACATAGGCATGGTACGTATCTTGGATAGCTCAGTGGTAAGAGCATTGGCGTACCAAGCCGAAGGTACTGGGTTCGATTCCCGTGTCCAGGTGTGATTTTTCAATTTTCGGAATATGATATCTAAGTGGTGTTATCCTCACTGAAATGCATTAACAATAGTTTCGACTATTTGTTTCATTAATATATGCAATCCTGTACAATTATATATATATAATTGTCTAATGGCTGCAAAATAAAAACTACCGAGTCGCAAATGGCTGCGTTGTCTGATGGCTGTGATCTTATATAATCACATGTTTATAAGCTGACTACTACCGCACGTCCATCTTCGACTCAGCCTTAAACTATGAGTGAAGAATGACCATGGGCACGGGATGAATCCTGGATATCTCAGTGGTAAGAGAATTGGCGTACTAAGCCGAAGGTCCTGGGTTCGATTCCCGTGTCCAGGTGGCAATTTCAATTTTCAGAACAAGAATAATAGCTCACAACTGGAGAAAGGCTTCTTGGATGAATTTCAAACAGCTGTACTTTGCTTTTTCAAGAGGACTTTCATCAGTAGTATTATTTGGTGCAAAGCCCTGCAGGGTTATATTTATGTTTACACGAAGTGCTAAGCCTGAAGACTGTGTTATGTCTTTCAGAATCTTACACTGATTTAAATCAATAATATAACGGAGTAAGGGTCGAGGAACGTGGCTAAGAGTATGTGCACCAGTATTTTACTGAAATTATGTAAAAATAGCTTGTTAAAATTAACCTCAGATAATGATTTTGTATTAGGTAGATGTACTTTTTGAACACACTAATTATATCAACACATGACTTACAAACTACCCTAATACTAAGAAAACACTAAATCTAGTCCCCTTTCCGACAATTTACCAAGAATAAATCTCAGTCCATCCCAGGAATGTAACCCAGACTCCTATCTCAGCTGGCTCACGCACTACTGATTGTGCTAAAGTGTTTTACTAATGCCAGTGAGTTCAACCAGGATTCAAGCCCGGACCTAATTACAAATGATGGAAAAGTTTAAAAGCGAGCGTAAAACCTTAGACTGTTCAGCTACCCACCTCTGTGGTAGCTGGTTTCTTAATTCAAAAGCATAGTATAGTAAAATTTGGAGTTGCATATAAAATGTATTCTCAAATTTTTAACATTGTCTCGGCAAGTACAATAAAACCTCGTTTATTAAACTATAATTACAAACAAAAATGAGTATAATGAATGTATAAGTGACTGAACCTTGTATTTTGTGAAACCAATATTATCAATTTTGATGAATATGGGATGAAATAACACTTCAGTTCTCAACGCTACAACTGTGTAACATTAACTTTGCTCTTAAAGACCAGACAGAACGTAAAGTAAACTACACCCTCTTCAACTTCAAAACGCTACCACACATAAATAAGGGGTGCTATTGGCCCATTGATTTTTTTAAAAGTAAAATTGAGCTTTTCTTATAATTTTTTAAACATAATGTACCTATGCAAAAGAAAAAAGGTTTCTAGCAAGACAATTTTTTCATGTTTTACTTTTAATATTTCAGGAAGTATGATGAGTTTTAATTTTTTTTTAACATCGGCTAGTGTCGGCTATTTGTTTCATTATTATTCTTGTGTTACGGGCTAGGGTCATTATTTTGGCATGGGCCGCTAGAGTGCTAAGAGTTTTTAGTGTTTTGTCATTTTTATCAAACGTCTTATCATATTATATTTTAATTTTTACTTATATTTTTAGTTATAATATATTGTACTTTATATGGGATAATCATTTTATAAATCATTTATTATTGATTCATACTGTTTATTTAGTGTTAGTTTATTTAAACAATTTATCATGGAAATATTGGCAAGAAAAGTGCATAACATAGGTATACTGAGAAGCAAAGAACGTCAAATAGTAAATAATATTTTACGACAATGAATGTCACCAAAGCAATTAGGAAAACCTGTAAAGCCACGAAATATTCCGAAATAACTATTTACTCATTAAGAGAGGAACAAAAATGTGTTCCTTTGCGGACTACTTAAAAAAGAGAACAGAAGAGAAAAAGAGGGAGGGGGGGGATAATTCAAGACGAACACATAGGACGGTATCGTACAAAGTGGTTTTCATCGTCTTGTACATTCCTTGTCGTTCTACAACTTGCTAACTACTTTAAGTATTATCTTAGTGAAGGTAAACGCAGACTACACACTGACAAATTTCTCACGAACTACATTATACAGATTTTTGCAGGAGATGGGCTTTGAGTAAAAATGGAGGGGTAACAAGAGTGCTTTCATTGAAAGGGATGACATTATTTGGTGGCATGATAAGTATTTGAAGGATATTAAGAAGTTCATAGCTAAAGGTAGACCTATTATGGGCCTGGTCGTTGGAAGTTAAGAGTCGCGTCAGCACCAGCCACCAATTAACGGTAACAGAAGAGAGCAATTGAGTTTTACTTTGTCTCGGTGGCTCAGTCAAATCTACAGTGTTACCAGAGCTATCGGTACTTTAGAGCCCACCTCTTCCCCTCATCATTCCAAAGAGTGGGGCTGAGTTGGCAAACAAAGCTCTAATCCCCTGCAACCTTTATCTCAGGTAGCAATAACCTTCGTATTGAAAGGAGTCAGAGTCTAAAACTTGTATAAGGCCTTGACGAGGCCTGTTAGGGGCAATAACCTAAGATTGTCCCAAATAGAAGGCAATGCATTTGTCAACTGGCTTGGGCTTTAATTGAAATTCACTCTGGACATAGCATACACAAATTGGAAGTTTTCATGCTCTCACATAATATTTTATTCATAATACAATTGGGGTATAGTCTGGTTTGCCAGTGATGGGGAGGTTGGGCTTCAAATACCGGCTGGGTGTATGTCCACAAAGAGTATTTTATAAGGTTTTACACTCTATCTATACATAAATGTGGTTACACTTTCTAAAATTTACTTTACTATTCCCTACCCTATTAATGCATTTAAATGGGATTATATCAGACAAGTAGCTGTACACAATACAATAGGAACAATAATAATATTAAAGTGATAAACAAAAGTATCCTAGAAAGTAGAAAGTGTACCTTGCCAGAACTGAGAATACACATTAAATTACAAAATTAATTGAATAATAAATACAATTTTATTTGTATGTATACATTATTACATTAAAAACATGAAATAATATTTAAATGGCGATTTATTTTAAAACAAAATTTTACTGATTAAATAATAATAATAACACAAATATAAAAAAATTGTCATTGCTTAAATATTACTCTCGACACACGATTAAAAGCAACACTTACTATACATTGGTAATCCTTACTAATATTATAAATGCGAATGTGAGTTTGTTTGTCACGCTTTCACGCCTAAACTAATCGACCGATCATCATGCAATTTTGCATACACATTATAAAGGGTACAGAAAATGACAGAAGGTACCTTTCATCCAGAAAAAAAAAGTACTGTTCCCGAGGGATACAGAAAAGTGTATAGGGTACCTTTCATCCAGAAAAAAAAAGTACTGTTCCCGAGGGATACAGAAAAGTGTATAGGGTACCTTTCATTCAGAAAAAAAGTACAGTTCACGAGGGATAGAAAAAAAATAACATTTAGACGGTCGTCCGGCATAACAACTCGGCCTACTGATATGAACATGAATTGCAACATGATGCCTGGAGTACAGAAAAAGAGACCTGCGGTATCCCGGAAAAAAATCTGATATCCCGAATTAAAATCTGTTCTCAAGTTATTTTAGGCACATCTATCTTAAAATTATTATTACAAATCGGTTCCCAAGTTATTTTAGGTACATCTATCTTAAGATTATCAAAAATAATTACATTCAGCTAATTAGGCTCTGTCTGTTCACCCCGTTATGGTAAATTACAAAATTGTCGTAAGAAGGTTGGTATTATACTGTGATGAACTCAAATAAAAATATTATTTTTACTAAAGTGCCTTTAACAATTAGTACTATAACAACTCGATAGATGTCGCGGTGTCGATTTGTACCATTTAATGTACTAAGATTTCATTACTCCCAAAATCCGATAGATGGCGCTGAGCACATTTTAAAACGCGGTATTGTTTTGTATTATCTATGGCTATTTTAAAATCATAATTGTGAAGTTTGGAGAAAGTGAAGAAAGGAAGTTGGGGGACCGTATCAATGGGAAATAACGAATACATGTTTGCGATTCATTTGTTTACAAACATTGATTAGTTACTGTTTATTCATCTGCGTTTAGTCCTATTTTAATAATATTGTAATTGTTTTAAGTTTTCAGTTTATATTGTCCCTTTTTTTCCTTGAGCGATAGTTTATCATTTATTATTTTTAGGTTAGTTATTTCACTTCTAATTCTATTTTTTTACCTTTAAGGCAATAGTTTGTTTTAATTTTTAGGTTAGGTATCTTTTTTTTAGTAATTTATTTTTCTTTTTTTTTTTNTTTTTTTTTTTTTTTTTTTGGAATGCCTCGAAAACGTAATTCTAACTTATCCAGGAGCTCATCTCGAGCCCGGGCACCTAAAATTGCTCAATCCCAAGAATCCTCCGTTCATGCCGAATTAAGGAGGCAAGAACAATCGGAGCGACAAGCTGCTTTGAGAGCTGATGAGACACCTTCTCAAAGCCAGGAAAGAGTGGAGGACCAAGACACCAACCAGGCTTCTATATGAGCAGCTGAGATAACCCTTCAAACACAATTGCGTTTGGAGGAATAAGCCGAACGCCAGAGAGCTCTGAGAGCTACTGAAACGCTCCTTCAAACGCAGATCCGTTTAGATTTACAAGCTGAAAGCTAAGCTGCTTTTAGATCAACTGACACGCCTCATCAAACGCAGCACCGTTTGAATGAACAAACTGAATGCCAGAGAGCTTTGAGTGCTACTGAGACGCCTCATCAAACGCAACTCCGTTAAAATGAGCAAGCTGAACGCCAGAGAGCTTTGACAGCTACTGAGATTCCTTTTCAAACGCAGCTCCGTTTAGATGAGCAAGATGAACGCCAGAGAGTTTTGAGAGCTACTGAGATGCCCTTTCAAACGTAGCTTCATTTAGAAGAACAAGCCCAGTGGCAGGCAGCCATTATATTAACAGAAACTACACAACATTCGCTGGCGAGAAGAATCGTTCAAGCAGAATTGCAAACCGAACGCCGAAGAACTTTTATTATTAACAGTTGGTCCATATTTTAATAATTCTGGATTTGAATACGATCCTTTAATTGATTACAAAAATCATACTTTAATTGTTGTTGGTTTGATGAATAAAAAATGACAGTTTTGTGATGCTTTAAAATGGAAATATGAGACCGTTGGGATGTGTTGTTCTAATAGCAAAGTTTCCCTTCCTCTACTTGGTGAACCAGAACCACCTCTGAAAACTCTATATTTGTAGGATGTAAGTGAATCACGGTGTTTTTTTGAATATAATTAGAAAGTATAACTCATGCTTTCAAATGACATCTTTTAGAGTAGATAAGGAGATAAGAATGCCCGGGTTTTCACCAACCTTTACCATATAAGATCTGATATATCATCAAATTGGTTCACTTTTTCCTACAGAGAACGAACAGCATAAATTCTTGCAATTTTATTTATGGGTGATGAAGAAAATGAAGTAAACCATCGTTGCCTATACATTCAAGGAGTTGAAAGAGATACGGTATTAAAAATTCAAATAATGTTACATAACCACAACATTTTGATAAATACTTTTAAAATAGCAATATAGAACTGGCCTCAAGAAGATTATAAGATTGTAATACATGCTGATCAAACTCCACGTGGCGAACATGAGAGGCACTATAATGCACCCACAATTAATGAAGTTGCTGTCCTGGTGAGTGGCGACCAGTTCTCTTCACGAGACATAGTGTTACGGGAACACGATAATACACTTACACGCGTAGCCAATTCTCATAAGTTTTATGATGCTTTGCAGTACCCATTAATTTTTAGCAAGAGACAGTCTGGATACCATTTTGATATTCTACTCATTAATCCCACTACAAAACAGCCAGTTCTCAATAAAAAAAGTTTCATGCATGGATTTTTACGCCTATCACATGATGCTTCGAGAAAATGATTTTAACCTCCTTCCACGCTCAAGAAAGTTCTTTCACCAATTTTCAGTAGATATGAACATCAAAGTAAAGACCAAACCTCTTCGTTACATTTCTTTAAACCAGAAAAAACTGTGAGCTGAAAATTACATTCACCTGTAAGATGCGATTAGCACGGATTGTAATATAAACCCCAACAATTTAGGCAGAATGGTTATTCTTCCCTCTATTTTTGTGTACAGTCCCCGCTATCTGCATGAATACACACAAGACGCTTTTGCCTATGTGCGCACTTACGGCAGGCCTGACCTATTCGTGACTTTCACCTGCAATCCCTCATGGAAGGAAATAACAGAAGAGCTTGTGCCCGGGCAAAGAGCTACTGACTGACATAGTTGCCTGCGTGTTTCGTTTAAGGGTACAAAATCTAATGAATGTTATTACAAAGGGAGAAGTATTTGGAAACGTCAAGTGCCACATGCATTCCATTGAATGGCAGAAACGAAGACTGCTACATGTGCACATTCTTATTTTGTTGCAAGAAATAATGCGTCCCAACCAAACAGATAACATAATAAGCCCCGAGATTCCGGATCCAGAACAAGATAAGGATTTGCACGATACCGTAGTCTGAAACATGGTTCATGGTCCGTTTGGGGCATGAAATCCAGCATCGCCTTGCATGAAAAATGTAAAATGTGCAAAAATAATCCCCCGATAGCTGCTAAAGGAAACAGTGCACAATAATAAGGGTTACCCTTTATACAGACTAAGAGCACCCGAAGATGGTGGTAGAAGTGTTACGATTCAGACTCGCAGGGGGGTGGTCCAAACTTTTGATAATAGTGGGGTTGTGCCGTATTCACCCATTCTATGTAAAATATTTAATGCCCACATTAATGCAGAAGCCTGCAACTTTGTTCATGCTATTAAATATATTTGCAAATACATTATTAAAGGGAGCGATCAGGTGATCTTCAATCTGCGTAACGAAGGTTTAGCGCAAACTCTTAATGAAGTACAACCCTATCAAGCAGGGTAATATGTCAGCAGTAATGAGGCAGCGTGGTGGCTCCTTGCTTTACCCTTACACGAAAGACATCCGACTGTTACACATCTTGCCGTACACTTAGAAAATGGACAGCGTGTTTTCTGTGATGAGAGTAATTTACAGGAAAGGATTTCATCACCTCCTAAAACCACATTAACTGCCTTTTTCCAGCTTTGTCAGACAGATACTTTCGTTAAAACATTATTGTATTCCCAAGTCCCCCGTTGTTATACATGGAACACCTCAAAAAGGAGTGGAAACGCTGCGTTCAAGGTACGCCTGTTGAAGATTTGCCAGGGGTTAAATCATCAGACGCTCTTGGTCATGTCTACACCATCCATGTAACACACTTTGAATGCTTTTGTCTACGCATGTTATTGCATCATGTTCGAGGTCCAACTAGCTTTAGAGACCTTAAAATCGTCAACGGTCAGGAATGCGGATAATATAGAGAAGCATGTGAAGCTTTACGTTTGTTAGAGAATGATAGCCACTGGGACGAAACTATGGAGGAAGCCGTGCAGTGCCGATCACCAGAAAAAATCAGGGAACTTTACGCAACCCTCATATCATCTTTCGTTCTTTCCAATCCTCAAACGCTGTGGGATAAGTACAAGGAGTGCATGGTGGAAGATATTTTGCTTCAGCTACAGCAAGTACATGCAGATATGACTTTTAATGAGCACATTTACTACAAAACGCAGACGAACATTGGAAACAAGGTTATGACAATTAAGGGGAAGAAGATTCAAGATTTTGGAATGGTAAGCCCTCAACGATCAGATGAACATGACTTAAATGATGAAATTACTTGGGAATTAAACTATAATTTCACAGCATGGCAACAGAAAGTAACCGAATTAGTTCCTCTGTTGCTTCCAGAACAAAGTCACGTATTTCAACAGGTGTTACGTCAAGTATAGTCAGGGAATGGTGCATTCCTCTTTCTCGATGCCCCTGGAGGAACCGGGAAAACGTTTTTGCTTAACTTATTATTGGCGTTCATAAGAAAAGACCAGAAAATTGATGTTGCCATGGCTACCTCCGGTATAGCAGCTACACTACTGAACGGCGGCCGTACTGCACATTACGTTCTAAAATTGTCATTAAATCTTGCACTTGCATAGGAAGAGTCACCCATCTGCAATTTCAGCAAAAATATCTCTCGAGGTATGATGCTACGACAATGTAAACTTTTAGTGCGGAACGAAAGTACGATGTCCGACAAAAAAAAACTATAGAGGCGTTAAATCGAACTCTTCAGGACTTGCGAGACAGTACAGAAATTATCGGAGAAATGGTAGTTCTACTGGCTGGTGACTTCCGACAAACTCTACCGGTGATCCAGAGGTGCACACAGTTAAATGAAATCAAAGCCTGTCTCAAGTCATCAAGATTGTGGGCAAAAATTAAAAAATTCAGCCTAACAATGAATATGAGAGTCCACCTTTATAATGACGTAGATTCAGGACATTACGCAGAGACACTATTGAAAATTGGCGATGGACGTTTGGACACGGATGCCTAAGGTTGTATTTTATTAACAGGAAAATTCTGTAATTTGGTGTAAAATGATGTGGAGCTCATTGCTAAAGTTTACCCAGACTTACAACTAAATTTTAATTGTGATCACTGGTTGTGTGCAAGAGCAATTCTTGCACCAAAAAATGAAATCATTAACAAAATCAACACTGACATTTTGAAAGATGTGCAGGGATAAATAAAGGAGTATTTGTCAATAGATACAATTATGGACACAGAACAGACCACTTCCTATCTCGCTGAGTTTTTAAATTCTCTGGAACTATTGGGTGTACCCTCACATAAACTACAATTGAAATATGGTGTACCAGTTATGCTTATGCAAAATTTAGATGCACCCCTATTATGTAATGGGACGAGGCTTCGTATTACACAATTAGGGCAAAATAGAATCTGTGCCGCCATTTTAACAGGTGTGGGAAAAGGGGAAAGTGTAATCATACCGCGAATCCCAATAATCCCCACTGACCTACCATATCAATTCAAATCAATCAAACTTAGTTTTGCTATTACTATTAACAAAGCGCAAGGGAAAACATTGCAGGTAGCAGGGGTGCATTTGGAAAAGCCATGTTTTCCCCATGGCCAGCTATATTTAGCATGTTCGCGTGTATCCAATGCCCATAATCTGTATGTATTTGCGCCAAATGGAAGGACATACAACATAGTATATAGGAGCGTGCTAAAATAATGATCTATTCTGTTCCCATGATTGCAACAGCCAAGAACAAGCGGAGTAAATAAGGGATGTTAATTAACTGTAAGTAACATTTAAGATGGAATCGGATTTTCAATTCGCGGAAAGGTATAACCTATGATTCTACTGACACACACTCCGCTACTTCTTTTCTACTCCTACACTTAATCCTTATTTATATTGTGTAGTTTTGTATGTTTCTTTATCTCTACCTGTATTGACCAACAACCTGAAAGAGTTCATCGTTTTTATTTTCATACTTCCTATGTCGACCGTCAGCCTGAGTTTATTGACAAGATAAACATTAATGCGAGCGAAGCCGCGGGCAAAAACTAGTATTATATAAGTGCTAAAGCCATCAAATTAAATTACATAAAGGAAATATACGATTATTCATTGAATAAGAGTTACCTTGTAACAATAATTATTGTTGGTATTATCTATACTAGTACGCTTGGGGGTTTATGTGGGTGATGGAACTGACAAAGAAATCACTGATAATCAAATAGGTACAAGAGTTAGCAAGTAGAGTTGAATGACCAGGGCTCAAATCTCCGTTCGTGTGTCATTTTTCTATCTTTACACAATCGCTCCATCAGAATGTTACCTTAAAACATATATTGGCTAAATTCAAAATAGTTTACAAATACTATAGTGGGATTCTAAATTTGAAGTTTAGGCCAGGGAATATGTATTCATAAAATATTGGATTACGCGAATATGAAAGCTATCAACTGTTTCAACAGGAAATAATCGTATAGCCAGAAAAGACAGTAGTAAAACGTTTTGCTAAAATAAGAGTAACTAATAGATAACTTAAATTATACAATAAATTTATAAAAGTACGAAGGAAGTTATTACTTACACACTCCTGGAGAACAAGGGAAAACAGAAATTCAGGGAACAACTTAAAAATACTGGAGTGTTAATAACATTTAATTGAAATATTTAAATAGTGAGCTTTTGTATGGTAAAAAAAGCTAACTGAATAACTCGTATTTTACTCCTTCCACGCCCTTTCCCTTCTATACCGCTTTTCTTTCTGAAAAATAGTGATTGTGAGTGACTGCATATATTTCTACATCAAAATCAAATCACTCTGTTCTAAACACAAATTTCATTACCTCACTAATCAATTTTATAAAGAATAATGTTTTATTTCTATATACTCTCATTAAGTGTCCGATAAAATGAGAATTCCCTTTATAAAACGTGGTAAAAATAAATAATTTTCTGGTTAAAAAAATAGTGGTAGCCCTGAAAGTAAAAACAAATCAAAACTTTATTAAATACTGTGTAAAACTAATTTTTTTAATAAACGTATCAACTGTAGCTTTAATTTAAAGGAACGAATTTTATGTGATTCACTATTAATTATAAATCTGGTTGGTCATTAGCAGCTTTACATCCAACGGGGAACAAATTTAAAATACAAACCAATCATCCACGCTAGCTATTGTTAGTAGATGAGAAAAATACACAATATTAGAATTCAGTTTTCTTCGGCCACTTAAATTCGAAATGTGAGCTCCCCTGTCAAGATGCCCAATGCTTTCAGTATGGGAAAAAACACAAATGCTACACGATTGTGCATAAAAGTATTGAATTTTTAGATATTCGCCTATAAAATAAAAATCAAATTAATTATTTAATTACACGTGTGCTCGTTTTATCTCTTTTTATCTTTTGAACTACTTCTTAAAAAATGAAATATTTATGTCATTTTATTAATCCTTATGGTTAGTGCTAGTAATGAAAAGTGTGAGGTGGCCAGAGCTGACATTTCGGTCAAAACTCGTATAGAAGTTTTAACGTGTATGAAACTGATTTAACGGAAACTGGCCAAGTTTTGAACACGCATAAACACCCAATAAGATACAAATATTTTTGAGTTTTGATGTTTCGGTTGGCCCACAATTTTGTAGCGAGAAATAATAAAATTTCATAGAATATATAGGCCTATAACTATTTTTATCATCTTCAGACGGATAAAAATAAATAAAAAACTTGTCAAAGTTAGTACACAACTATCGGTCTCACCCGCTTTAGTAGACAAATTATTTAAGGCGTCACTCTCGTGTTAAACGGGCCTTATGATGACGGGGAGATTGGGGTTCGAATCCAAGTCGGGTCTACTGAATCTGTCTTGTCCCTATAAGTTGTCCCACTCATCTTGAAGGCAAATGCTGGTAGATTATCTCTAAAATGCTTCCTTCCTCATTCCTATCTTAATAGAGTAATTATTATATACTTGGTCTCTCTGGCATAGACTAGGAGGAACTTTGCCTAAAATATTTGTGTTAGGGGCTCTGTTTTGTTACTAATATCCTTGTCAAGTTTCAAGTTTCGTTATCCCTGGCACAAACTATGAGTCTCAATGATTATCTGTAAACAAGTTTACAATTGTATAAATACTTAAATAAGGAGTTAATGTCCTCCAATTTTAACAAAACACAGTATACAAAATGCTATTTTCAGGAAAAATTAAAAATCTATTTTTCTTTCTCAGGGCTAGGAACAAGCGTTTGAAGAAAAAACTCGAAAAAACTCAACGAATTTTATTCATCCTTAACCAATCTAGGCATTCTAGATATATATTGAGCCTTTAGTAAATCATAATTATTTTAAAATTATAATATTGTAACTAAAAAACTACACGAACGACCTAAGTCTAACCGAAACAAAATTATTTCAAAATATAGATTTGCTTTATTCAGTTTCAAAAAATACACATAGACAAAATAGTCCCATGCTCTAGTAATTTTTAAAATATACAGTTAAGAATTAATAAGATACGCTCACTTAGATCAGCACATAAGATATAACGGTTTTAATTGTGGTTATACCACACTCGTAAATAGAGAAATTGGTTTATTATGTGAGGAACTATTCCAAATTATTCATGCAGTTGTATTTTAGATAAATATACATTTTGTCCTTTTGATAATACAGATTTCCATTAGTACAATGTTTAAATTTTATCCTAAAGCCTACAAGGTTAAACATTTCATTAGATTATCTAGAAAACAGTAAATACAATATCTATGTATATCAATGTATATGCATTAACTATTTAGAAAGCAAGACAATATTAATTAAAATAACCCTCTCAGTTACAAATTTAAAAACACTTGAAAATTTATTTTTAAGGTCTTAATACCCCACCTGTAGTTATTCTAATGAACCCACCTTGTCCCATCATATGGAAGCCTTGATTTCCCAATCACCTTTCCTCCCTATGTTCTTTATTATTCTCCTTTATATAAAGAATCATCATTGGTATGTAATTTATATTCAAGGCCCTAGTTATATATATATCCTTTTTTTTAAATTAATAAACTTTTTTTGGAACGTGTATTTAATTATTTTCACAATTATGTTTTCACTACATAGGTTCGTATGAAGCAAAGCTGGTATAGTAAATTAAAAGTAAATTTGGAATGTATTGTGTAATTAGAAAACTGAGATAAATTTTCAAGACCTAAACAATCATAACTATAATACATATACAATCATAATTCATAACAAGTTAATAGAGATTGAAAAACATTGTTGTTTTACACAACACATAGTCCAAGGTAAATGTAATAAAGTACAAAAGTGGTGATAAATACACAAAAAATATAAACAGTTAAATATATTTTTTTAAACATATATCGATGTTGTAACGTCTGACCTTGGTACTTGACTTACTTATCTTCTTCCAACTCTTTTGCGAATAGGTGCTATTTTTGAGATACTAATAACTTCTCCAGATGATTCAGAGTGTAGTTAATTTATTTTCACATGAATTTAAATTTACAGTTGAGCCAGTTTTTTCAAACGTGTGAACATTGTACATAATATACATTAAATAGACAGTATGCCCATATATTCATACATTTTGATCTGATCGTCCAAAACACGTCTACTCTATTAGAGCTCCAAGCGTGGTCTATTTTACAATACTAGCGTCTTTCTGAGCTGAGGACTGTGAACCCCGTAGTTTTTACTCTCGTACTCAGATCACTACTTGCTTTCTTTCCATCGACCGATGGGATTATTTTTTACGAGCGCGAAAACTAAAAATGGACACGGCTTTAATCTGCACCTGTTATTAATTACTGCGTAATACAACCCGGAAATAAACCATGCTTCTGACACGTGCAGCTAAACGAAAAAAAAAAGAAACATGGCTGTAGTTTATAAAAGATGAGTTTAATTTAAATTAACTGAATAGAATAAATATGAAAATATTTACTCTAAAATATGATCTTAAATATTAATAAAGACAGGAAAATCAATATCATTACAGTACTTCCCCTGGTTTCTGGATGAATAGAAATGCAATGATCTTCGACATCAAGCAATACAATCTTCACTTACATCTTAAAATAGTTTAAATAGTTTTACATGTTTGCTATACGCAAGTGCGGGACACTTCTTATGAAATAATATATGTTTTGTCTCTACGCCATTAGTTTATTTAGACGGATAGCATGAACTACCAAGAGGATAATTTAATTGAAAGATTTTAAGTACCCCATTTCTATTTCACGTACGTCAAAAGGTAAGCACAAAACTGGTTATCAAAAATTATATTCTTGAAAATAAACCAAATGACTATTATTTTGGTTGTAGAAATAATATACATTCTAAAATGTATACTTTTGTATTTTTTTTAGTTCTAATAAGTCATGAAAGCTAAATGCACACTTTGACTGAACAGATCAGACGAAATTTAGAAAAAAAAAACCATTGTGCTTATGAAAAATCGGTATTACACTGAAGTTGATTTTTCACAAGCAAATTAATTTATACAGGTTTAATCAACAGTTACACAAAGCAAGTGGGAAGCAAATGAACAATCCCGGACAAACAAATGCAAAAATATTAATTTTTTTAAATTGAGGGCCTACCCACAGCTAGCCCTTAGTTTGCAAACAAAATGACGTAGGTTAGGCCCGGTACACACGACATAATGGCTTATTGCCCGTTTTTTATGTTCATATGCATATATATAGAATAATTTGTTTTAATTGAATTTAATATAAATATTTACCAGATAATTCCTAAAAAATAAAGGATTATCTTCATTTTTATTTTGATTTCTAAACAGTTAAAAATCTTTATGTTTAAGGTTCAATCTCTCATTATTTTAACTTTTTCAGTTATACAGTTTTTGTTTTGATAAAGTATTTGTCTGTTAATAAATATATAATAAATCACTAAAAATTTTATGCCTCTATCAAACAGGACTATCTACATTTTTATAACTCGAAAATTGTACAGTAAATATAGGTGATATAAGATGCATTCTATTTATACGATGTACAATACTTTGTATACAATGAGCTATTCAAAGCAGACGTACAATATTGAGTGTTCACACGGCACACTTGTACAATAAATTATGTCGTGTCTATGAGGCTAAAAACAAGCGTTTTTACAAAAATAAATGTAGAACAAATGAAATTTCTCGCAAAACAATCATGAACAAATTGAAGAAAAACTATTGAATAAATAAAAATACTAAACAAAACTGTGGAAGGGGGAGGTGGAAGGTAGTACATTAAAATGAATAAATCATTACAACGATAGAAAAGTCATCTTTTCAAATTATGGGAGGAGAGAGAGGTCAGGGGTCCCCTTACTCATATAAAATATATTAATTTGGGACCAACCTAACCAAAATAAATTAACATTTATGGTGTAGCTTGCCTCACCCAACTATGAACAAAGTGTTCCGACAATAAGAGCACTTATTTTTAAAAGTGATATTTGGGTGTGAGCAATTTCACGGCCATCAAGAGAAAGGATGCAAAGGGTGACCTTCTGGCTGAGACATAATAGCTTTATAACACACATAGCATAAATCGTCAAGGATAGTCTTTGAGTACATAAGTACAGAATGTTTTTTAAAAACATATTTGTATAACTATAATATATTTTTTATAACCACGTCCTACTACCAGTTCAGGTAATAAGCACATGGGATAATTACTTTAATGGAGACAGGGAAAAAGACTACGTGACCAAAGAGTTGGCCAATAGCTGTATATAAGCCCCGGGTAGGAACACAGTGCCAGACACATACAAATGATTATATTATATTTTCAAATGATGATGATGATGATGATCACAAATATGTAACATGATCTTACCTGTTACATGACTCTTTTTTATTTTTGACAGCGTTTCCATATGTTACACTACCATCATCGTTATTTAGTGGAAAAACAAATTATGAGTTATCAACTCTGTTTTCGTTTAGTTTTCTGAAAGTAACCATTTGAAAAAACTAGAAGGGAAGCTTTAAATTGTTCACCTTATTTTAGCAATATATTTACAGAACCTACAGCCATGACTATATCACTATACTAATTGCTTGGAATGAAACTAGTTATTATACACCAATGTCAGACTCGTATATATTCTGGTTTATCGGTGACAGGGAGGTCATTGTTCTAAATTTGGCTTAAAGTGGATTTTTTATATAGTTCCTTTACCAATCTCTCTCCACGCAAATCAGGGTATATTTCCTATAAAGTATACATTCCTCAATCGTATTTCGTTAATGAAATTGAAAACATATAACCCGGAAGGATACAAAGCTGCAGATCAAAATAAAACTATCTGCCCAGATTCGGTTATTGTGACTGCCAAACAAAGTCAAGTTAATCCCTCCATAACTATCACAACAAAACTGTAAAGTGCAAACCAGATAATATTAAAGTTTGAGGTGAACTGTATAACATACATAACACATGAAAGTAAGCAATGCTCATTATCAGGCCCCAGAGCTTAATTTTTCTTTTTTTTCTTTTTAAAACTATTCTCATTATTTCCTGATTGTAGAGATGTATAATTTATAGGTAATTTTTACATGCATTAGTTAATCTTTTGGTAATTTTTAAATGGTTATATTGAATAGTAATAAGTTTTGTAGATGGACTAATCAAACATTTTTAATTTCTCATACAACTGTTGGAATGAGAAGATAATAAATATAAATTTCAAATGAATCTATACCTTCTCTACTTACGTGGTTTGAAAAGCCATCTTCCTAGTGAGCTGTTGATACTAAACTGAAATAGTGACCTCAGTGGAAGCGGTAGCTAGAGTTTGTAAATTAAGGTTAATTGTTTAGCAAAATGCAGATGTAATTATTGTGGTTTTGCGTTGCAAACATTTTAGTTTCCGCTTGTCAAGTGGATGTTTGATTTAGTCGCGTGCTAATTAATTTTTTATTGGCTTTTTGGTCCCTTTTTTTGTAAATTTAAATTAATTTTTGGGTATTTTTAAGGTGATTATATAGATTATTTTTTAGACTTTTTGTGTCATCAAAATACGGGTCGCGCTAATTATGAAAACTTTTTCAAATAAGTGCGTTGAATACAGTGGTTGTTTAATTTTTTAACAGTAAGATATATCCAGTTCACCCAGTTGGGATTAAAAGTTCAAGCTCAGTTAAGAACAGCTATATGTGTTGCGAGTCAAACGCCTTAAACTACTTGACCATCCATGTAGACTACCCTTGTAACTAAATACTTGTTTTAATAACACAATGGAGTGGAGGAAAAGTTCCAAAGGAAATGTACCAGTATCTGCTTGGAGAGAGGGTGATAATTATTTACAAATAAAACTATCCATAGTGCACTGGGATTTGAACCTTGATCTCCTCGTAGACGAAAATATAGATAACATAATTTTAAGATTCTAGGCCACGTGACACCTGGTGTGGGACTTCTACAATTAGGTCTAATTATTGTTATCAATTAGATATAACAACCTCACTGCCAAAACAAAGTAATGACAATACATTGTGTCCAAAAATAATATTTTAACTTAGCTTATTTTTTAAATATTCAAAAGTAGTATTTAAACTTAACTTATCTTTAAATGTTCTAAAATAAATTTACGCCGCTTCTTTCTCGGTGCACTTAAACGAAGTTTCCTTTTGTTTCCCATTCTTTCAATTCAAAGTAATTTAATTTCACAGTTTGTGATGTTCTTGTGGATAGCCCGAACATGTGCTAAGACATGGTGCATAGAAGAAAGTTAATAATTTAAATAAATAATTCGAAAAAACACTTTAAATTAATGATGACATTTTTAATTTAAAATGTACCAGTGGTTCAGATTGAACGCCAACCACACTCAGGCAGATAAATTGATTCCTATGTTTGGTTTAAAACGTTTGAAACACGATTTTAAAGATTCAGAATGTCGGAACAAATTATTTCTCTTTCTTCTCTTTGAAAACGATCGTGGCAACGCTGCAGATGAAAGACAGTTGACAGTTGCCAGCAGGTTCCCATGGTTCCTTGTTTGACAAAAAACAGCGTTACACTACGGCTACCAAACTGTTTAACATTTTAATTATTATTATTAGTACCACGTCTTACTACCCGTTCGGGTTAAACGCACTTACGCTAATGTGTAATGGTAGGGTGATTGTGAGATGAAATGGAGGACCTACAGTTTAACGTGGAATCCGAACCACGGTGGAGGCCTGGCATTCCCCACATTCACAAGAAGTCTTGTCAGAGGTGAAGGAAGGGTTTGGTAATCAGATAAATCTGTGCCGGGACCGAGGATTGAGCCCCGGCCTCCAGCACAGAAGTCTGACACCTTACCCCTAGACCGCCAGGTCACCTACATAAATTTTAATTAATAAAATAATGTTTTAGGCTCAGTATTAAACTAATAATTTTTTTTAATAACTAAAATCAGGAGAAAAATATTATCTAGCCTTGTGATTTCTTCTTATTCCAACATAAATACTTACATCCATATTAATCTAGTTAAAGTAATTATTCATTTTAAAAAATACAAAAAAACTAATAAAACAATAATTAAAAATTCTAATCTAAGAAAATTGAAGTATGAATAGTTCTGCTTTATATAGTAAAATTCAATTTTGAATATATCACTTAATGAAGTCATTATAAGCAAAATAGTGTGAGGCTGAAAATGTGATAGTTTTCATTGTATAATTTAATTAGTATGATTAGGGAATGTTTAAAAGAGTCTTCTTTCTAGATAATATAAATACCTTTTCATGGGTGAGAACCGATTTCAAATCCTTAGAACGGTTTGTCACAATCTTTTATTTTGTATTATCATGTTTTGATGGGTAAACAAGTGTTGACCAGCCCTTATTTATACAAATGAAACATGAGTAAATGGTAAACCTAACATTTTCAAGGAGTGGAAAGATACTACATTTCAGAGTTCTCGGCAAGCATTTCTTGAGGGGTTAAGCACGGGAATGAAGCCACCAAGGGCTCGCGGACCTTGCTTTGTGCAGGTTCACGCTAAAATTGGCATTGAATTTGTTGAAGGTGCTGCGCTCACGTTTTTGTACAAGAAAAACGCAGTAAATGCTCTTGACGAAATGTATGGTGAAGTTTATGAAAAGTGGTTTTCAGAACAATTAGTCGCTAATACACCTGAAGGAGCTGTATGCAGCCTATCACAGTAGAAGGTGTGAATCGATCCCGACCACATCATGGCGTAAAGCTCTAATAGCTGAGTAGCCTAGCCAAAATAACATTGATGTTGTTGACGAAATGTTGAAACGGGAAATGCTGTATTTGATCTCGCAACACAAACACAAATTTGAAAAATACAAGGTGGATGAAAAAGCGAAGGAAGTGGATAGACATGTCATTCGTTTCCCTCCGTATTATTGTGAACTTAATCCTATAGAGATGGTGTGGGCTCAAGTAAACATATTTATGAAAATGAATACAATGCTAGTCTTAAGGTTAATCGGGCCTTTAATAACTGCCGTGTATGAAAAGGTTTCTGTATAAAACTGGTTCAATTCTGTAAATCACGTTTAAAAAATTTAAAACGACAAGTGGAAAGCAGACGAGCTGCGAGATGACGAGAAGCAGTTTTTAATAAGATTAACTTCACCATCCTCATCGTCCCCTGTGTCATCTCCTCCATCCAAAAGTTCACCTACTCACTCTACACTCAAAACTATGAGCTCTCCGGGCTATACACTAAACACTACTTCACAATTGATTGAGCCACACCCTTGTGCGAGGACAGCGATGAAGCATAAAGGTATTTCTAGGTCAAAACTAATATGTTATTTACTTTACAGAGAAGGCTTAAATTTGCCCTGAATGGTTTTTAGAAGTCTCTCCCTTCCTCCCTTTATAATTACCAGTATTTTAATTTATAAAACTATTGTATATCAATTTATTATTATTATTATTATTGAGTTTTAGCTTTTACTATGATAAAGATGAATTAGGTAATTGTTTATAAAAGTGCACCCACATTCACATGCAAACAGGGAATATTTTTGTATAAATCTATCTATTTGGGAATACCATCTTTGAAAGGATTCGATCTCCAACCTTATCATCGCAGGCAACAGTGTACAGTGTATAATAAAAGTGACATTAATATGTTAATAAACAGAATAATACACAATGCTTGGCAACCTAAACTTCAAATTGATTGCCATAGCGTGTATACAGTTTGTATAATTTGCTAGGTTTGAATGTAAAAGTTTTCCATCTGTATCGAGAGGGTGAGATCTGGCAACTGCGCGATCCATAAAACATTTACTACAGAGTAAACGTGGAACGGGCTTGTAAGCTAAAGGAGCTTTGAGTTGATCGTGTCTGTCTTTTAACGCTAATAAAATTAAAATAAAATAACAAAACCAAAAGCGAGTGTGTGTGTGTGTGGGAGGTCTGGGGCCTTACATAACACTTCAAGGACAAGCTTGTCAGAAAGCAGTTATGTAATGGAAGATGGGATATATGGGGGAGGGATGGGAGATGGTTGTTTGAAATCAAGACCTCTTTTTATCTATCGCTGTCTCGACAGTATATTTTTTATATTTCTTTTAACACCACCATTCTAGGTTATACACACATAGAGTAGATCTACTATATACTATAATGTGTTATGGTTTGGAAAAGTTGAATTTAGAGGAATTATATCCGTATTTACATGGAGTAAGTGTGTGAAACCATTTATGGAATACCACCCTCAGTACACCCGGACGGGATTCAAACACCAACCTCTACCTTCATCGTCAGTCTAGGCTACTGCGAGAGTAACGCGTTAGGCCACGCACCTACTGAAGCGGATCACATCTTATTAAGGCTAAGCGTGTTACCAGGGCCGCTGGACCCAGGGCGGAGTGGGATTACTCCAACACACTATTCTTATTTTGGTGGGGCTAGGAATATATTACTACCATGATTCTCATTATGCAAATTCAAAACATGTGTATAGAAATGTTTTGAATTAATCTTTGATCAATTGACTTAACCCATTCCCATAGTAGACAATTAATATTTGTCAAGTCGTCTAACACAACAGCAAGAACAAAACTAGCCATTTAAAATCCTTCCAACCCTAGCTTGTAAAATTTTAAGTTATAAAGTCTATATTTTAAATAATGCTACAGAAAGGTTGTCCAAGAGTGTCAGAAGTGCATACCCTCTTTCTGTTACATTCCCTGGGAGCTTGTTTTGAAATACTCAACAAAGAAAGTCTTGCATTATATGCCTAGTCTTCGTGCCAGCTGGCTGGACTTATAAACTACTTAATTATATCACTTTTATCTATAGACAGGTCGTTAATTTAAATATCTTAGTGAAAGGCTTCACCAAATGATTCAAGATCAGGGTATAAATGTAGTGTCTGTCAGCTAAATAAATTTATCTGATATTTACTTAAATGTATCTGACAGTTACTAGAGCTAATAAAACTACTTTCACATATTCATACACCAAATAATGTAAATTGCAGATGTTGTTTTTGATTGAGAGCATGAAGATGGATAAATACTATTATTAATATATAGGAGTCCATAAATTAATCACCCCGCTACAAGCCTTGATATATTCGTTTTTCAGGAGCTGTCTTATAGCAGTTTGCATTAGTGCATTACACAACTCAATGCATTTTGTGTCAATTAAGTAGATCACCACAGTTAAGGCAATTATTCAGTAAACTAGTTATGTAATCATCATTATTATTATCAGTTTATTTTTCCATATAATTAAATAAAATGCATTAAAGCTTATAATGGGTTGAATAATTTATGAATCCCCTTGGAGTTTAAAAAAAATCCAATGTTGATAATCAAATGTTTGTTTTTTCTAAACTACGCTTCTTACCGTGTTCCAAATAAACACAATTTTTTTGATAAAATAAATATACATAAATAATAACGCCATTCAAACATCTTATATTCATCCAGCGTTTACATTGTTCCTGAGGAAGGGTCCCCTTGCTCCTCCTTGAAATTGAGACCTCAACCACAATTTACAAAGAGACCTTGCCTGCGTGTTACTGTTCATTCAAGATATTCGCAATCTACACGCCTATATATGGACACAAGTTGAGGGGATAATATATTTTATGGTAATAAACTGGCATTCATCTATAGACATGATATAAAATATCAAATAAAATTCATCCTTATAGCCCTGCCGTACCTATTCTGATGATGTTGTTAAAATATATTCAATTAATGCCCACTTAAATTGCGGAATAAAGTATAACTGTCAGCCGGTCCAAAATAAATTGCATAACAACTTATAATACCATTCAACGCTTAACCACTAACCTAAACTAGCCTAACTCAATTTAACCTAACCCAACCTAGCCTGACCTAATCCAATTTAAATCTAACGTAACCCAATTTAATCTAACCTAACCTAAAATAACCTACATGTTCCATTTTGAACAAGGTAATTATGAATTTATTTTTTATTCCACAGTAAATGTAAGGATATTACCGAGCTCGGATGTGTTGTTCGGCAATTTGTGTGCACCAGAAATAAACAAATATCCCCGCATGTGGAAACCTGCTATTTTTGTTTTCGAGTTATAGGGATCTTGGGTTTGAATCTCAATAGGAGTGTACAGAGGTGGTTTTTTTTTTCTAGCTGGATTTACACTTCCGCTCCACTTAAATGCGGGCATACTTTCTATAAAAATAAACACTTTCACTCTTTCCCAATTAGTTTAAGCAATGCAGTTAGTTTGGACAGATAGTAAGACATGGCGTACGGAACAAAATACTTTTTTTTCCATCTTCAAAGAGCCGAATCAGATAATTTAAGAACTGGTTGGAACATAGCCCCTCAAGATGTTTTGAACTTTGACCTTTGACCCTGATCTGGAGAGAGTGCTTATCGTGATGCTTACGGCATGTCACAATGCTGTGCGTGATGTCACAACCGGGCTATTTTGGAATGTGTGGCGTCGTCATAGACCTATGGATCATTAAGTTGTTTTCTAGAATATAACTGTGCTGGTTTATTCTTGTCTAAAATTGTTGGTTCCTGTCCCATTAGTTTTTTTTATGTGTGTGCTTTGGTTTATTTTGTGTTCCATTGAATCGTATGTATGGATAGAATTGGTACTAGCATTTGATTTTTTTGTGGAAGTTTTTTTATTTATTGGTGGGAGAATGTGCAACCCACGGCGTCGGTACTCCTCCCGTGACGTCCCATAAAATGTCGGAATCACTAGTGAGGGTGGAAACGTGCAGGAGTATCCTCTATCGATGGCCATTTAGAGTAGAATATGGACATTGGCTCTCTCACACAAACCCCTGAATTTATTTTGGTACAGCAATTCTCCACCCTTCCTCTTTCTTATCTATGTAGTGATGAATTTTTTTCCCGGTGACCTCAACGCAACCTTGGCGTTCAACAAGACAGGTCCAGAGAGGAATAGATTACCACCTTGAATGATGTTGCAATGGGTTTTCTCTAATGACTCATACCTTGTGCCAGTTTGGTAGCTCAACAACACAAGATGAGATGGGAATAGATTGAGAACTTGAAACTGCGAGGTCATTGACCCTGTTCATGCTTGGTGCCGGTTTGGCGGCTCGACAAGTCGAGACTCGTATCTGACGAGCCTACGTGAAAGGGACAAACAGATTTTGTGTGAATAAAACACGATATTACAAACATATATTTATTATACATTAAAGGTTTAACATAAATACATATACACATTTACAGGAATGACGCATATATTTGGTCAATTTTTTTTTAACAGTGTCTCTTATATGTGTTAATAAAATCGTTTTAGGTCAAAATCCATCATGTAATAGTCCAAACCAATCTCTTGATGTGTATAGTAGGTAGCACTGATAAGATCTAGGATTCTGATATGAATTACCACCATAGGCTTTTCGAGATAAATGACATCCGCTGATTCTGTTAGCTGGTCGTACACATCCATGGTGAGTGTATCGATCAAATCGTTTCAATATCATGCGATGGGTGTTGACCACATTTCTCGTCGATCGACGGTGACGTTGATGAGGTTCCACACATCACATAGACGCACCCAGCTAGGTGATAGATAGGCGACCCGTTTGAGTCTGGAGTCTTGTTTCTCACTGATGATGATCATATGGTCACCACACATGCGTCTCAGAGAGATTTCATGATTTGTCAGACTAATCTTCTGAGGAGGCTGCGTGTTGCTGAAAAACTTTGATATGACTGACTTTTGGTTGCCCAGTTCTTGCCACTCTGAACGGTTAAACACCACACAATTCCCTACGCATTTTTCTAGCTGGACATAGTGTGCTGAGCTAATGTGATTAGCTAGCACAAGTGTACAATTGTGTACCCTTTTTCCGGCGCATCTATTTCTAATTACTTTTGACTATTGATTGGATGCCCCTTATTCTTGCCCAATGTTTATTATCTTCTATGATCTTTAACGAACCTCTAATAATTACTCGTGAGTCCCAATTTCCCCTTCCTCGGAAAGTCGTAATATCTGAAAGTCACAAGTTTTCTTTCCCCTCCCTCTTTCTTTTATGGGTGCGCATGCGCACTCTTAAAGAGGTGGGGCTGGATCTACTTTCCACCCCTAATTTCTCCCCATTGTTTAGTTAGTCCCGGTCTGGGAACGTAAGGAGACAGTTCTGTAAAATAACAGATATAGGATTCTTCTATCAGCACTGGAGGAAGAGACATCGTGTTTATACCTACGGTCTCTGAATATTTGAATGTGTTCTGCTGTTACGCAGATTACTGTCACTGCACTGCGGGATCGCTATGGCATTCCTTGGATGGCAACCTTGGGCCCTCTGCAGTTAGCACCCACCACACCTGCCTTGATAGCTTATTTTCTACAAATGTTGAAGCTTGGCACGTACACTTCTACTGGTTTGATGCTAGTACGTTGCGGGTACATCACTGGTACACTACTGGTTCTCTCTTACTGCTTCGCTGCTGGTACATTCCTGGTACTCTCCTACTGACGTGCAGCTGGTATGTTGCTGGTACATCGCTAGTACTAGCTGGTACTCTCCTACTGGTTCGCTGCTGGTACGTTGCTGGCACTTCGCTGGTGCATTCCTGGTACTCTCCTACTGACGTGCGGGTGGTATGTTGCTGGTACATCGCTAGTACTTAGCTGGTACTCTCCTACTAGTTAGCGGCTGGTTCGTTGTTGGTACGTTCCACATGGAGTTTCTCGCAGCTAAAGGGCCGATTAGACTGTGCTAGTTTGAGGTTTGCTGGGGAGAAGTCCAGAGGGATTCACTGCTTTTACAGGGTGGGACATGGTATAGAGACGCGAGGTGTTTTGGTTGTCCATACTGGTAGAAGGTATGTTGCTAGCTAGGCGCTCTGGAGATCTACCCTTAGTTATTTATAATGAATATTTGTTTGGAGAGTTTAGGTAATTATAGCTAGTTTAGAGCTTGTTGTCCTTTAGTCTTTTATTATGAGTAAGTGTATAGAGTCTTAGGTAACTTAAGTTTAATATTGTGCTTGTTGGCTGGGTAATTATAACCTGTCCCAGGTATACTCTAAATAGAAGGCTGGCTCGTATTGTATCACCAGTCACTTAGAATTATATGATTAATTAAACCTCATAATCAGAGAAACATCGTCTGTATATTCATTGTTACCATATTCATACAATCTGTATGAGTTGCCAGAGTTTTTTATGTGCATATGGAATAGTTTAGTTATATGTTTGGTCATTAGTCAGCCACTAGGTTAATTGGAATATTAAGTTCAAGGGCTCGATCAAGGCTGCCCCAATAAGTATAATGTAGGTAACGCTGAAGCGTTTAGGGCAATTTTGTGTAATGTCAATGGGACCTTATATGTGAACGACTACCTACCTTCATTGGGAGCGCCTGTTGTTAATTAACTTCCTATATGAGTCGGTCGGGTAGGTTACTTAGCCCACTTAACCTTGAGCTTTGGCCCTTGTTATAGTCTATTCTCGGGGGAGTGTCATGTTGTGGGGAGTGTCATGTTGGCACTTGGCCCTTGTAGCTTGCGCTAGTCTAATGTATATTTTCCCCTTTGAGGTGACTCCTAAGCAGCCTTCTAGCAGGCTTAATACACAAGTAAATGTACACCCTTCCTGATAAATTTTGATCTTGTTCCTTGTGTTTTAGCCCCCTCTGACTTTACGGGTTCCCCATTGGGATATTTATTTAATGAAACGCTGCCATGAGAATGACTGCCCAGGTTGGTGGGGCGGGCGTTCACAGCTGACCTTCTCAGACAACTATGCTGAGGTGTTCACCAGCGTTGTGCTGGTATAGTCAGTGTTCAGTAAATTACTGGGCAGTTGTGCCATCTAACTATTAGACAACCAACATATTATAATCCACAATTGTTTGCATATGATATGTTTACTGCCTTTGTTAATAAAATCTTTTCTGCTCATGTTATTTCTGCTGTGTTAACTTGCACCTCTCCCCTTTATTTCTATAAACTAGGGTGCAATGGGGCGTAAAATTGTTCCTGATACTCATGCCGACGAGACTCGTTTGGCGTCGACCTCGTTCAGAGGAAACAAAGTGTTGAAAATACTGCTGATGGGGAGGGGTTTCACCAGCTGTGCTTTAAGTGTGCAAACGTCTTAACCTTCCATGATGTTTGATCGCTTCGATGACTGTCATGATTATGGCCGGCACGCCATCGTAACGCCCGTTTTTATAGAGGAAAACAAGGCACATGCTGATCGGACGCAAACACTTGAGGGGCGGCAGGAACCTACTGTCTTGAAAAATGTGTTGTAATATTTACCCATCTTAGCGTCGTTACCTGTATGATTGATGGACAAGAATAAAGTTAGGAAAGTTTTCATTGGAATGTCCTGAACACGATAAGGAAGGTACATGAAACAGTAATGGCCGCAAACGTATCATGTTATGATTTGAAGTTGCCTCGTGTTATGAGACGTGCGGGAATTATTTTTGCGTATGGATGCCAGATGTGACTTTATACGGGGTGGAAAACCATAGCTGCCAAAAATATTCTCCAAAGCCGTTCTTGTCAATAAAGATGGCAACCCAATACCTCCCAAAATTGGTGTGAAGGTCCATGTTGATAAATAGAGTGGCGAGTTGCGCCATTATTGAGGGTAGTTGATCAGCAGAGACAAAACCCACCGTACAGAACGGAACCACGGGCTTCTTTTAAGCACACGTCTTGGGGTGTGCGTGTCCATCTTCAATCAACCAATCTCAAAATCCTTAAACGGGAGAGGCTGAACAAAAATTCCGTACAAAACTATGTGCCATGAAGGTGGTGCAGTCCAATTTAAGTATTTTTAAAGAACAACCTCTGGCCTAAGAATATAGGTGTGTATCTGGCTAGAGACTTTTTCTTTTCTGCCCCCTTGACGTAGAGAGTTTTTGCACAAGTTGTGGCATTGAAGATGAGGGATTCGAGCAGGCTGTAATCAACATCACCGCTATCTCAGGGAATAACGTGAAGTTTATTGACGATATAGTCGGCTTTCTTTTTAGCAGCGGCTGAAAGCACCTCGATAGTGTATGGGGGTTTTAACCCCCAATGTTGAAGTAATGTACCATATACAGATACAACACTCAGTTCCTCGACGATAAATTCTTTACTGTCGTCGATGAAGCTCTGGAAATCTACAATGATGTCCACGATTTAAATGATAAGGTAAGGGGAGGGAAGTCACTTAGATTAACCCCCAAAATCAGTCCAAAATTTCGGTCCTTTTCGGTGGTGATAGTGTTGGCAAGTTCCCCGTAAACGATAAAGTTGACGGTTTCGGTGAGAGCTCTGGTAAAGGTAATTTCTATGATCAGAGAACCATGCTTGGCCAAATTCCAATGGGATGTCATGTGGGTGGACACATTGGGTGTGAGATCGAAAGGTATGAGATTATATCACTTAGGGAAGGCTTTCCGTGTAATGTTGCTACATTCGTTCATTAAATGGATACAGTTCCTGAAAATAGTATATGGTAAGACATTATATAGTTGCTGTTTGAAAATTGGGCTGTAACAGTTTTGATGGCACTTCCTGCTTGTCCACGTACAGCGACAAATGGTTCATGGCATGGGTTTGGAATTAGAATGGGTTCTTGGTTGAGCCTCCGTTTAATGCAGCGTTTGATACAAATCCCACGATATAACGTTTGGTTAGTTGTCCAGTGAATACGTTGTCCAGTGATTTCCCTTGAACACCTGTAGAAAAAGTGAGTCCTTTTACTTCCACTTGGGTAATAAGATAATTTGCGGGACTGACGTTTAAAACTTTGGCTTGTCCCAACAGGATAGAAGGTGCTACTTTGACACATTGCATTAGAAGACAGGCTTCAAAGATGTGAAGATTAAGGTGCGGGATTTCAGAGACGGCCACAAGACTAAAACAGTCTCTGGAACGGAACAGCTTAATTCTGAGTTCGTTATTCTCTTTGTTTCTCTTATTTAAACATATAATTGTGTAGATATCCCAAAAGATCCACAGTATTACTTTTTGCAGTGAGACGGCAAAGAATCTCATACTACTTGTTGCCAGAATTAACCTACTTAAAGGTTCTGGGGCTATCTGCAAACTACATACCGCAAGTCAAATATGCTCTTTTGGATTCACTATTGTAATTGAGCAGCGTCTCAATTTACGATCTACAAGCATACATGTTGCTGGTATATTAGACTAGTTTTTTGTTTATAAACACATCCACTTGTGTGAATAGCGAATACAACCAGCTGTTGACGGGAGCGATTTGATCCACCTCTGTAAAAGTATCACCATCGGGTTTTGTAATAGCCACCCTGAGATAGTATGGTATGTGAAAGATCGATATAGATTTCACGTTGACCGGTAACGGAAAATTCAATGTGCGAATCATCGGTGAGGGCAGATACATGTTTGTACTGGATCCATTGTCCACTTTCAATACTCGTCTGCGTGGGTGGGGTGGAAAAACGATCGAGTTCACTGCTGGATCACACGCAGGACTGGGGTTGTAGAAACGACATTTAAACAGAAAATATCTACCACTCCTTTCTTTACCTTTTTACGTCGAGCAACGAAAGAAGACTGACGTTGGTGCTTTTTACGACACCCTTTATGGCCTGAGATTGTCATTAGTGTGTCGATCTTTTGCCCGACATTCGTTTCAGTTTTGTTCTAGTCTCATCGTCACGATAACGTAGGGCCTCTTTGAAAGGACGACGCTCTTTGGAAACGTCGGAGAGCTCGTAAAACCCGTATAAAACGCCTGTTTCATAATGGCTTTAGGAACGGTACCGCGCTCTTGAAAAGGTCGCTAAGAACTTCCTATTCCATGTTCGCGTTGATAGGGAACACCGTGGTAGATCGAAGATGTTCTTTTTCCAGCCTGGTTGACGTAGTATCTTTGGTTGGGACAGTACATGTTGAGCAGTGTCAAAAATGAAGTTTCATGCACACTTTTCCACACTTGAATGGTACTAGTTCACCAGTGTATGTTCTATAATGATTTCCAGGCTTTCACTTTCACTTCTAATTACGGGCACGGAGTGCAATGGAGTATAGCTCACTGTCTTGTATATGCCGTAGACAAAGTTGGCGTTGTTGATACCGACTATATGTAAAAGCGGTGCAACAATGCCACCCATGGTCTGAGGATCGACGATATCCATGTAGATATACGTTTGCGAGGGCAAGCTTGGAAGAATGTTGGCAGCGTAAGTTGAAATTTTGACTTTGATCAGATTAGTCCTAGGATCGAAATCGAGCTGTATACTTATTTGACTAGATAGAGTAAGCAGCTGTATATTTGGTGAAGTAGATACAATGTATAATTTTTTTTGTTAGGGTTTGTGTACTTGAATACAACTCCAAAGAACCCTTTTAAACGTCTTTACGTCATGGATAATGCTGTAATTTCCATGAGAGATGTGATCCTTGAATAATTGTTCCACGCCATTAGCGTCCATTCAGTTTTACTATACAATATTTTGGCCTTCGGGTACTGTCGTGAAAGAACATGGATATTGGAATTCAGCGAGAGCGACTTCCCACTGTCCACTGAGTGTAAGACGGTAGGGTAGTTTACGTGGTGAAATTCATGAGGGTATTTTTAGGGAAATATCCCATAAAGCTGTCGCTCAGCAAAGTGATATAAATCTGGTCCTTCATGGTAGGGCACTGACGTAACTGGCAGGAATCAAAGGATTAAACTTGGCGGGGTAACCTTTCCACTGCACGTACACTTTCTTTCTGATGCCCTGACCCTTTGCACGTAGTATTTTATCAACTTTAGAAGTTTTGGGAAGACGTACACGTTGCTATTTGGTTTCGTAAAAATCTCCACCTCCTCGCCGTCAAGATCGATCAACCTGTAGATGACTGGTGGTCGCAACACAACAGTACTGACTTAGATTTTTTTTTCGCTGCAATTGTTGTCGTAGCCTGTTCCAAATACCATTTTGGATTTTCTAATACGCACCGTGTGTACGACTTTGAGCTTTGGCATACTATTCGATTTTGGGCACCGCTTGCCGTACAGATTATCTCTGACTTGAAGCACATTGGTTTCTGTAACGTCTGCAGGTGCCATATTGATACTGGAACGTTTCATGCCATTGTAAGCGTCGATGAAATATTGGAGGACTGTAGAATGTCAATTATGTAAAATGGATATCTACACTACAAGCCTACATAAAAATACTAAATTATGATAATGATTATAGCTGAATCCAAAGAAGATAATTGAAATTGACATAGTTAGGCATAACATTCTTCAACATCTACTTTCCTTTACTGGATGGGCTCGGATACAGCCACCATGGTTCCGAGTAGAAAATACTACAAGTGTGTACAATATCTGAATTCAAAGATAATAATGTAAACTGATTTATTTAGTAATAATATCCTTCAAGACTTACTCACCATAACACGATGGACATGGATACAATCACCATATTTTAAATAAATTAGGATGAGTTTGGTGGAGACGCCAGCATGGTAAATCTCACACACGTCCTCGCTGCATCACCCAATAGTTGAAATGAACGGGACCGGCTTGGAGTCGAAGTCTCTAGCCTAGAGCGCTGTTGCAATTGCGGTGTTCCTTGGAACTTCAGTCTTTTACTTCCCCCTATCTTTCTTTTCTTTTCTCCCCTTTTTATCGTCCCACCCAGTTGCCTGTGCTTACGTTTTATTACTTTTAAATCTGTTTGGACAGAGAAATCATATATAAAGTGTCATTATGTAATGAGTGCCACTCAGATTCACTTATTGTATTTCACCACATCGTATCATCAAAGAAAGAAAGCGTCGCTCTATCACCTACAGAAATGTTATCTCGCCATGAAATTTGGATCGTGGGGCTCACCACGTCGTCAAGGGAAATCCTCTTCGATCTTCTAAGTATCAAGGCGTTATTAATAAGTCCATTAGTCTTATGGGTCTAGTCTAACAGACCAGAATTTGTTTTCATGTCCATGTCCTTAGTTTGTATAGTCAAGGCGACTATAATGTTTGTCATGTCCTTCAGACTTATTTTGTATAGTCGAGGTGACTATAATATTTACCATGTCCTTTTGACTTAATTTGTATAGTCGAGTTGACTATTTTTCTAGATTTCTTATTTAATTCAAAGTGACTAGATTTTGGTTTTGTCTCCTTCTGACTTAATTGGTGTAGTCAAAGTGACTCTAATGTGTTCTCGAGTCTTTCAAACTTTTTATATTAGTCAAAGTGACTAAGCTTTTCCTAAGTGCATATGACATAGCTTAAATATAAGAGCTTTGAGTTCCAGAGGTAATAAGGACCTAGTCTTAAATGTAGCTTTTCTCCACAAGTACAGTCCTTCCTTTTTAGTCCTTATGAATAGTCTGTATATTCATGACAATGTGGACATCATGTTCAGTTGTTTAATATTTTTATGGCTAAAACCAGGTTGTCAGTCTTTTTTCTTGGATCTAGTTGGGTCAATGTGTTGAATCATTCTTGTTGGCACTCTTTGCGTGGGGTATTAGCTGGGGTGGATAAAGCGCGAAACTCCGGTAGTTTCCATAGCGGCGTGCGCGCAGATAATACCTTTGCTGTTAGCCCGTCGTTAGCTCCTATTGACTAAGTATTAAAAGTTAGTGTGTACTAAAGTAATGTTGTACCCCAGGGAATGGGTTATTGTATAGATGTATTATTGTGTGCTCTGGCAATACCTATTGGGAAAAGGACCAGCCATAGTACTATTCGCTGTTGACACCTGTTTGAAAGCCATCTACCAAAGTAATTAACAAACCTTTCTCTTATCATTCATTATACAATGTATCTTAAAGACTTTGTTAAGTCTCAATCAAGCAAGCTAGTTCAAATTATATAAATAATAGTAACTCTAGACTAATAGGATTTACAGTTTACTTTCGTTGGCAATTGGTAATTATTTCACTGTTATTTCCTTTTAGACCCTACTGACAGTAGCTAGGCGCTTGTCAAGCTGTTTTGATAATGAATAGGCTCTTCCATTATACTGCCTTTGACCATGCTGCCTTGGATGCTTATTTAGTTTGGACTTGCGATATGTCAACATATCTTGTGTTTAACAAAAATTTTCCCGTGGTCCACGATATTTTCACTCGTTTTCCTGAACTTATATATTACACGTTCAATTGTCAACCAGAATTAATCTTGTATAACTATTGTAATCTTATATCTCATTTATGTTTTATTATAATAAATCTATTTATTGTTAACTTAATTATTTGTCTTACGTAATGAATTATCTAAAACGATAAATCTGTTACAGGACGTCTACATAGGTTTTTTTTTGTAAACAACTCATGTGCCCTTTAAGAGTTATATTGAATCGTTCCACGATGCTTTTCTTCACTTCCGGATTATGAGTGTTATAGTAATACATGCCTTCTTTACCGAGAAACTTTCGGACTAGACATGCCGTGAACTCTATCTCCTTGTCCGTCTGTAAACTTAGAGGTTTACGGGCCTTTTGTTTGAAAATTTATTTAAAGGTGTCCCTCACAACGCTCTCAGTCTTGGAGGGAAGCGTCTTCACCCAGGCCTTCTTGCTAAACACGTCGATGACGGTGAGAATGTACATGGCACTGTTATTACATCTTCCATGACTTCGCATATAGTTGAGATCGGCTTGCCAGAGAGTGTCAATGCTTGACACCTCTTACTTATTTCGTGGATTTTTTCTTATCGCAGGTTTGTTTAGCGTAAAGCGCTCACCACACGAAGCCATTATCGTACTTTGGCCGGATCTTACTTGGACGCCTATATGAGCGAGACTGCCCATACAAACCCTGCAGGTTGAGAGGGGTCGTAGTAAGTTTCGGCTAAATGGCCTATTAAGCTCACAAAAGCCAGCCACCTGTTTCGTCCACCCTTTCCAGTTTCTTATTCTTAGGTCGTTTTGACGGTGTATATGGTTGAGATATGTGCGTCAGATCTCTAATAGTTCCCAAGCGTTTCGAGTTTACAATAAATTATTTTAGGACGTTTATTATTTGTAGCGCTGTGAGAAACTCTCACCACCCTGATGGCTCACTGTGTATTCTTGCTCTGACCAGATCGTTGATTTAATCCACAATATTGGATCCACGTAGAGGCGTATCGTGAATACACACTTCCCCGTTTGAGTCCCAATAATAACGTCTTGGAAAATAACAAGTTATTGTCAAAGTTCAGGTTTTTCACGTACCTGCACAAGTAAAGTATTGATTACAGCATGGATGAGAAGTACACACACTTCAGGGGTGGGTATGGTGAGGTTCTCAGTTGGTGAATGTTGCTGACTAAAGTGCAGATGACTCTGTAGTACTTTTTAGTATGAAGTCAATTTAGAATTATAGACAAGTTTCGAAGAGAAAATTCTTTCTATTTCTTTGTCTAGTTTGGAGATCAATAGATTTGTAGCCTTTACCACTTGTTGATGGCGTTTCTCGTAACAATATTATGTTTTAGGGGACACCAATAACATCTTTTTCGTGTGTTTAATTATCTACTTGTTGAATAAAGAACTGAGGACTGATTAATGGGGCTAAAAGTAAGATTAGGAAGGTTCTCACTTTTTGAAAGTGTAGTCGTCTATTCTTTTTTCAGTCTTCTTCTTGTTTGATCAGCTTCCACAACACCTGCTTGTGAGCGCGTAACTTTGTCTTCTGCGCATTTTTTCAACCACACCCGCCCTTGTAAAGAAGTGTAAGCACACTCACAAACAGAGTTAATTAGTTTCTTGTCTACCGTTCTAAGCAAAGCGACACGTTGTTGCGGGTTCATGCGGTGAATCACTCGCAACAGAGGGGCTTGCTTCAGCCCTTTTAGACTCATGGTTATGAAATGATCTGTAATCGGGAGTGTCGGTGTTTTATTATAACTTTTGCATGGTAGGTACACGCAGCACCCGACCTCTTTTATATATCTGAATTATTCAGGTGTACCTTTCTTGAAATCAAGCAATATATACCCGTGGGGAGTACTTGTAGCATCACCGTTGGCCTCTTGTAAAACACGGGTGTTTTCAGGAAAGACTTTACGTGCAATCTGAGCTTTATCCCTAGGATATTATAAAGAACAATATTGTGTGCGTTTAAGGAAATATTTCTTTGGTTGTTGCCCTGGTGGAATATATTTTGTATAAGGTACATGACGCTAATATTTTGATGATGGCATCCTTTGGTGAAAAGATCGACGACCACGTTGTTGGTTTCACGCATCAAGTCGTTCAGGATAATCTGCTGTGGAGAGTCATTACAAGCGTCATCCATTTCTGGCAAGCTCTTACAGAATATGACATGGGGACTTGACCCATCTTGTTCGAATCTCGGTTGCCATAAATCATATTATCAGATGCTTTTTATCAAATTTAACGTCACAAATTATGTCCAAGTTTCAGATAAAGTCAGCTACAAAATATGACTTTCCATAGCAAGAAGGGCCACCGTTGGTTTCTAAAAATGGATGTTTCAACTTGTCTTTAATGTTTGAGACTGAGATTAAAAGCAAAATGAACTTGAATTTATTGAATAAGAAGGATGGGTGTAGACGTTAAAATACACACACATTAGTATTTTTATAATATTTATATCACAAACAAAATTTTTAGAATATAGCTCACACTATGAAAGAATACTTTAAATATTTAATTACAAAAATAGTATAGTTATAGAATATATATGTTCAAAAAAAATAATATATAAAACAGCTAATTCTATTTGACTATAAATAATAAGGTAGGTAAAGGATTGTACTGGTGGATAAACAAATATAAAAAAGTATCCCGGATGCATAAAATAGATTAATAATTAATACGCGTGTTTTCATGTACAAAAAGATAAGAAAAAATATCAAATCTTTGAAAAATGGTATGTCGGTGGAACTGTCTATAATGAAAGAAAAATATATGGTACGGAAATCCGCAAGAACCTTCTCGCTCTATTGTTGGAAATGGAGATATTTACTCAAAACTCGTAAGATACGTGAGATGAAATAATATATATTAGCAAACCTAAGCATAAATTGCACTATACTTATGTAATTTTTTTTTAGTTTAGTTTTTAAATTTTATAATTTTCTTTTTAAAGATTTAATGTCCTCATTTGAATGTTTGGACCTATAAAAAAATATCAGTGTTGGGTCAACAAGGGTCAACACTTCGTATTAAAATTTAGAATTCCTGTTAAAATTTTCGACACTTTATTAGGTATTGCAAATCTTCATTACATCGCATTGATATTAGATTTCTCATTTATAAATTTTGACCAGTAAAATTGTAAATATTGACTATTGAGTCTAAAATGAAGAAGATAGATCAATGTACAAACATTTCTCCTAAGCGGTTTAAGAAAGAGAAACATAAACTTTTAGAAATTTACTTATATTTGGTTACTCTATGGCATTGGAGAATTATTGCGTTAAAACTTAAGTAGTATATCTTTACAGCTAAAGCTCACAAAATTGTATTGATATATTTGCCAATATCTCAGAAACTGTTGGATTGATAAAAATATATATCATAAAAAGTTTTTAACTTTTAATAGTACTACAATTTTGCAATGATACGTTATTTAGTATCTCAAATAGTTGCGAAGATACGGAAGTTTTTGCTTCTGTAAAGTACCCTAAAATTTATTTTCATGGTAAAATGAAAATAGCCAGTTTATTTATAATCTTAATCAACACCTAGATACGAATTCAAACAAAATCTTTAGAGTCGATTTTGAGAAAATCGATCTTTTTTCTTTTCGCAATGTTTTAAACTACTCTTAATTTTAAGTTTAAACAGACACACAAACATACGTCATTGCAAAGACAATTTTTTAGGGTTTGGGGGCTTTGAGACGTCGACATCAATCAGTATTTCAGGTTAGGTTTTTTTTACGTTCGCAATACTTTACCTTTAGTGTCCGAACAGTTAAAAAATATAGATATTTGCGTATAGCTTGAAAGTTATTGGTTTTATAAAAATATGCTTCGATTAAAATATTTTTATTTTAAATAGATCTAAATATTTGTAACTATAAGTAATTTCATTTCTCAAATAGTTTTGTAGATATGATACAAAATGAGAATTTATGCCTTACACTGGAGCCCTTAAATTTATTTTGCCTAAATATTGAGGGAAGCCATTTTGTTTGTAATATTTATAAATGTTTAAAAATGAAAGTTAATCAAAATCGTTTGAGCCGATTTTGAGAAAATCAACTTTTTCTCTTTTTGCCTGTCAGTAAACTAACTACCCTTAATTCTATAGTTAGATATTCAATTTCAAAACCCCCTTGGTTAACCCTATGCAAACCCTAGATAACAAGTTTTAATCCGATCGGTAAAATAGTTTAGGCTCTAGTTGGAGGTAGAATCAGACATACGGAAATTCAAAAACAATTTTTTCGGATTTGGGGGGTCATGAAACGTCGAGATTAATCAAAATCTTGACCTATTTTTTTTTGCCGATCACAATACTTTCTCTAACTGTAAGATAGCAAGAAAATAAAAAGATTAATATTCAGCACCTCTAATTGATTACATTTTAGCCTTGGTGAGCACGCTTACAAGGACTCATATACTTAAACGGAAACGTATTAACATCATCAGTTATCCGTCGTTTGGTGTAAGCTGTACAATAAATTAACTCTGTGAAATCGTACATAAAGTCGAAAGACCATTTCTTACAATCTTATCCTGGTTACCAGTTTATGGTGATCCTGCGAACCTTGCACACTGTTTTGGTTTTGCAGTATTGTTACAGACACAAACTTGGTACACGTCACCAGATACAAAGTCACTAATTTAGCTTCCTGGACCGTAATACTGAAGTCCATCAGTGAGGTCCCTTTAAAAGTCTCCGTTCGGTGGACTCCTATGGCCTGGACATTCCGTGAATAGAAAGCTATCTGTGCTATGATACAAAACGTGGTCACCCATTTTCTCAATAATACGGGATAAGTGCCACCCAGCAATAGCAGTCATGTAGCATGCCACCACGACACTCGTGTTAGGGTTAGGGCGCAATGCTTCACGCGCATCCTTGTAATTGAGGAAACTTACCTTGTCATTAACATCAATGATGCTGCCCATGGTGATCTACAGATCCGTCAGGTACTTATGAATGCCCTGATAATAGCTGAAAACGGCTACATGTGGTAAATCGGGTCCTTGCCCAAACTTTCCCCATAGTGAATTTAAAAAGAGTTTAGCCAGTATGCGGAGACCAGGGTTTTTACAAACAGAACTGAAATCGAAATTTACCTCTTCACTTTATATATAATTTTGTATACAAGCTAACTTTTCATTTTGTGAGGTACACCACTCTAGCCATCCACTGGTTTCTTGTTTAGTTTAAAAAAAAGTATCAACGTACCCATGAAATAACATGCCAGAACGTGTCTGACGATCGTAATCATATACATTTTACTCCCAAAACTCATGTACTGCTTCCACGGTGTATCCTTTCTAAACGGTTTTCCGGATCTCATCAATCTCATAGCCGCCTGCCAACAAATGATATTTCTTTTTTTTGTACTGAAACGCGTCTTAGTTTTTTCTTCCCCGCATTTCCTGCATAAGATAAACATTAACTTGTCGTGCATTCATGTAGGAAATACGGGCAGGAATAGATCCCACACAGGCGCTAGTGTAGCCTTGGCTTTGCCTTCTACTTGATCAATAGACTGGCGATTTGATTACAATTGGATTTTGGTGTGGCCAATAGGATAATTTTTGTACTTGAATACGTAAGCATACAGTGAACACACATCCAAGCACTTTATCTTCTCTCCACAAGAAAATTTTGCTTCGTGGAAGAGTTTGATACAATTTGTTCGCACGTCAAAGAAATCGTCCCTGGGTCATTCCATATCAAGTGGTCCAACACTGGTTGCTTGACTATTTTTAAAAAAATTGATTTTTTCTTCTCAATTACCCTTAC
>CABEEJ010001277.1:148233-167785 GCA_901482245.1 Timema douglasi | reverse complement strand
TACCTAAAGAAGCAAGTTGTGTGCTGGAACTGCACTACTCCATACTCTGTTAGTTCCCTCTTCAGTCTTTATCCTCCTATATAAATTCCTAAAGAAGCAAGTTGTGTGCTGGAACTGCACTACTCCATACTCTGTTAGTTCCCTCTTCAGTCTTTATCATCCTATATAAGTACCTAAAGAAGCAATTTGTGTGCTGGAACTGCACTACGCCATACTCTGTTAGTTCCGTCTTCAGTATTTATTCTCCTGTATACAAATATAAAGAAGCAAGTTGTGTGTCGGAACTGCATCTTAAGAAAGTCCTCGCCATGTTTGTGTTTGCCGCGGGTATGGGAGGGGATACTGAGGGAACACCGCTTCTGTTCCTGTTTATTCTAAGCAACAAACCTTTCAGCACTCTTCACTGCACGTGGCTACGCTTCATGGGTGGCCAACCTGCTGGTCGGGGAGATACACCACGATTAGAGATGTAGTTTATTATTATTAGGTGTTCTGTCTTACGACAGGTCCATCCCTTTTTTCATTGAACTTATACCGCCAATGCGCCCTGTCCTCTGCCTCTTACTTCAGCTACCAGAATTTTCTTCTTCCTTCAAGTCATATAATGTTTGAATCCTCCTTCTTCCTAAGCTCCTCTTTCCCTCAATCATTCCTTCTATGACGTCGCGCAGAAGACAGTTCCTCCTAAGGATGTGTCCGATCCACTTTTCTTTACGCCGAAGAATCACATCCAAAATGGTTCTCTTCTCTCCCATTCTTCTTAGGACTTCTTCATTTGTCTCCCTGATATTCTCAAGCCTTCTCCAGCACCACATTTCAAAGCTCTCCAAATATTTCTTTTCCATTTTCCTAAATGGTAACTAGATAAAAATATCGATCACAGTAGGTACCACCCGCTTCGGTGGCTGCATGGTCTAAGGCGTCACTCTCGCGATATACTGGATTGCCTATGACGGGGAGATCGGGGTCCTGGTGTAATAAGGTGTTTTTACCTAATTTGTTTTCCACTCTCCCTCCACGCACTTTATCGTAATATCCGCGACGAACACAAACATGGCGAGGACTTTCTTCAGATGCATTTCCGACGCACAACTTGCTTGTTTCGGTAATTATGTTGGAGGATGTAGACTGGAGAGTAAACTAACCAACCATGGACTACACTGGATGTCATCTCTGGTGGAACTCCGTGATTACTATTGGGGAACAGCGTTGTAATAGCTCTTGTTTTCGTGTGGTCAATATTCTCTTAAATACAAGACAAATTTTGCAACTCTGGTTCGTCACTGTTTCCAGCGGCTCCTTCTTACTCCATCACACCACCTTCCGATATAACTGAAAGTGAGGAGATTTGGCGACAGTTAACCGAAAAAAGAGAGAACGAAGATAAATATTTTCTCCATAAGACCTGTTGTTCCCTTAGAGGTGATATTCAGAGTAATGCAGTTCCGACACACAACTTGCTTCTTTCTGTATGTAAATGAGGGGTGTCTTCCTGTATTTAGTATAGCACCGCGCTTGAGACTTACTAAGGCCGACTATGGGCCAGTTTCATAGTCAAATTTATTATGCGAGAACGGTCCATTCCATTCGAGTTTAGGTAGGTGTCGTCTTGTACTTAGTGTAGTGCCGCACTTGAGGCGTACTAAATTTTACTATGAAACTGGCCCTATGAAACGGATCTTAAAAGTTACCCTAAAAATATTTAGTGTTGATACAGGGACTATGGGTTCGTCCGGTTACCCAATTAATTAATATTCTTGGCTCTTGAGCTGAGTGTTGACAGCCTCGATTGAGTTACTTTATAAGTCATGTGTTTAGAATCTGCACGTTTAATGCTCCATATGATGACTACAGTCCACTTTTGATAGACATAAACTTTTATAAAATACAAAATTTTCATGCGGTTAAAGTTGATAACAATTTACTATCTTATTATTATTATTATTATTATTAGCACCGCGTCTTACTACCCGTTCGGGTTATACGCACTTACGCTAATGCGTAATGGTAGGGTGATTGTGAGATGAAATGGAGGACCTACAGTTTAACGTGGAATCCGAACCACGGTGGAGGCCTGGCATTCCCCACATTCACAAGATGTCTTGTCAGAGGTGAAGGAAGGGTTTGGTAATCAGATAAATCTGTGCCGGGACCGAGGATTGAACCCCGGCCGACAGCACAGAAGTCTGACACCTTACCCCTAGACCGCCAGGTCACCACTATCTTATTAGTGTTATTTCATAGGTTAGATAATATATATCAAAAGCGACAGCTGCAGATCACATGACTTGACGTATGAATACGTGAAAATAGATCTAGTAGCTTTTCTATTGGTCAGACAAGACCCTTCCTATGAAAATTCGACACCCAGTTGGGAGCCCATTGATGTTGGTTGCAACCCGACATTTGATTGTTCCAAACACTTTTGTTTGGTTTGAGACACACCCCTGCTTCATGTGTGTGTGTTGTATTCAAGACACACCCCTGACTCAAACGTGTGTGTGCTGTGAGGCTCCATACAGTGTTTATATAACCCAGACCGCAATTACCTCCCCTGAACTCTATACCCGTCTCCTACTTAGAGCCACACCCGGAACTATAATAATAATCTACAGATTTGTATTTTACATGCATTCTATAAACATAAATAATAATAATATTTTAGCACCGCGTCTTACTACCCGTTCGGGTTATACGCTTTAAATACTAATTACTCTATTGGATTAGGAATTGGGAAGGTTTAACTAGACGAAGTGAACCCGCATTTGCGTGGAGGGAGAGTGGAAAACCATTTAGGAAATACCTCCCCCAGTTCACCCGACCGAGATTCGAACCTCGATCTCCCCGTCCTCAGTAGTCGAGATCAACACGACAAGCGCGTTAGCCAACTACGCCACCGAGGCGGGTATATAAATATAAAGAATGTTCTATGCGCACAACTTACAAACTAATTAATATAACATAGCATACTACAGTCACGTACCCGCATTGGTGCGACACACGGACTAAACGTCAAGCTCATCTAGTCTGCGTGTTTCGTGAAGTGCTACAGGTTTCGTTATCTTTATTGTAACTTATTATAAATTTATAGTAAAATGGTAGATGGTGGTGCCTAGAAGAAACTTGATGTTCTTTTCTCAAATAATGGTTGGAAAGAAAATTTATAAGTTAAATTTATTAGGTTAAGGGTTTTATTTTTATTTTCAGAATTATTTTGCTGAATTCCTTTTTTTTTTTACAGAAATGCAACATATCATCCATAATCTTGTCGATGTTCACCAGGCCTATGATAAAGTATAAATCATAATTTTATGTGCCCCCCCCCCGCTTTGGTGGCCGCATCTTCCCTTAAGGCGTCACTTTCTACCGATGACAGGAAAATTGAAGGTCAAATCCCGGTCGGGTGTACTGAGGGTGGCTTGCATACATTGTTTTTCACTCTCCTGCCACGAAAATATTGGTACACTTCCTCTTAATTCAATCTTCCTCATCCTTAATTCATTAGCGTAAATAGTAGGTCTACATATACTTATAACCGGACCAAGTAGTGATACGTGGTGCTAAAAAAAATAATGTGATTACATATTACAATAAAATAATCAAGTGGATAAAAATAAACTCCATACATTTTTGTTTTTTTAATGATTTCCTTTCAAGGTCATAAGATAATGTTTTGGGTCAAAAGTATATGATAGAGGTGGGGTGCCAAAATGAAAAAGGTTGTCCGGGGACCAATTTATACTCGAAACGGCACGCGTAGGTGCTCTTCTACGTAACTTCCCTCCTCATTAATATCTAATCGATAAAACTTTATTCAATCCGTGATTTAATACACATTAACTTGGTAAAACAGATTAACAAAACGCTTCTATGGCCGTATGGTCTAAGGCAGCGGTTCTCAACCTTATTTTCATAAATTGTGCCCTTAATATTAGCAAAAAATTTAATACCTACAGTAGAAGTTATTTCTAATTTATTTGTTGTAACTGAAAATAAAGGGTTTAATAATGGGATTTAAAAAATGTAATAATAAGGTGAAATATATTTTTACATTCAAAAAGCAAAAGGTACAATAAAAACTAACAGGTGACCTGGCGGTCTAGGGGTAAGGTGTCAGACTTTTGTGCTGGCGTCCGGGGTTCAATCCTCTGTCCCGGCATAGATTTATCTGATTACCAAACCCTCCCTTCACCTCTGACAAGACATCTTGTGAAAGTGGGGACTGCCAGGCCTCCACCGTGGTTCGGATCCCACATTAAACTGTAGGTCCTCCATTTCATCTCACAATCACCCTATCATTACACATTAGCGTAAGTGCGTATAACCCGAACGGGTAGTGAGACGCGGTGATAATAATAATAAAAGCTAACAAATTTAATCTATTTAATAATTTATTCATACTTATAAAACTATTTTATGTTTGAAATTGAAATAATTTTCTCAAGATCAAATATATAAGAAAACCCGCACAGCCCCTCGCTATATGTTGAGTAAAAATGGAGGTACCTACAGTTTAACGTGGAATCCGAACCACGGTGGAGGCCTGGCATTCCTCACATTCACAAGATGTCTTGTCAGAGGGGAAGGAAGTGTTTGGCAATCAGATAAATCTGTGCCGTGAAAAAAAATGGAAAAAATACTTATATTAAATTAGCTAACAGTTTATCGACTTATTTGGAGAAATTCCGCCTTTTCATTATTTGCAGCAGAGGGAGGATTTTGAATACATTATCGCTGCTGCCGACATAGGAAGCGTGTTATGAAAGTTTCATCTGCTGAGCGCTTAATCCCCTCACTCAAATTAGATGGGGATATGAGGAGCACCAGCTATGATGTAAGTTTAAGAGCCCGCCTCACTCTCCGGTAAGAACCTCAGTATTGTAGAAAGGGGGAAATGTAAAGTCGGTTCAGCGTAGGAATGGTTTTCTGAAAGGCCTTTTTCCCTACCAGAAATCTATTATATAGTAGGATATTGGTAGGAAAAAGACTTTACAGAGATAAATTCCTATCGTGAATAGAGTATACCCACTGTATAGGGAGTTCAATGCTAAATATCCCCTCCCCTTTAGATAGCTCCCACCTCCCACTTCTCGGCCCTGTTAGTGCTTTCTGTAGTCGACTCTAGAATCAAGATTTGCTTCTTTTTTTTTTTGCGAGGAGTAATAACAAAAAAAAATTATGTGTTTCGTACTTGTCTGAATTTGCATGAAATAAATTAATTTACTTTTTGATCAAAATGCTGGTTTTAATTCGATTCTACATCTGAAATGAATTATATTTATCTCCATGCGAATGATGGTACAACTTTTACTAAATCCAATCTCCTCAGTCAATGATATTTAAAAGTGACCAAGTTAAAAACTTTGGTTCGAATACAACCCTGTGAATAGTCACAGGTCAGTTATGAAAGCAAAATTCCACATCTTAAATGAATTATCATTTGGTCACCTCCTACTTGCTCGCAAATTATGGTAAACATTTTTCTAAATCCTACCTCCTCAGTCAATGTTAATTAAAAGCGATCTAGTGAAAGCCCAAACAAATAATTCATTCAAACAGTCAGATAATATGTAATCATACCAAATCCATTAAATCTTTTTGATATGACTCATCGTCAAAAAGTCTTTGGTTCGAATCCCCTTCGATGTTAAGATAAAACAAAAACAATACAACCCGCCTCGGTGGCGTAGCTGGCTAACGTGCTAGTCGTGTTGAGCTCGACTGCTGAGGACGGGGAGATTGAAGGTCGGGTGAACTGGAGGAGGTTTTTCCTAAATGGTTTTTCACGCTCCCTCCACGCAAATGCGGGTTCACTTCCTCTAATTCAACCTTCTCAATTCCTAATTCATTAGCGTAATTAGTACTTAAAGCGTATAACCCGAATGGGTAGTAAGACGTGGTACTAAATAATAATAATAATAATAATAATAATAATAACAATACAATGTGCAATTATAAATTTATTGGTCCTAAAAATACAATATTAATCCGAAACAAGTTATTATGGCTGCTTATATAAATAATTGGTTCTTCTTCCCTCCAATAGGTGGCGTGTTTGAATATGTCCTATACGTATTTTTTCATGATCAATACGTTTGTAGCCTGTTTCCTTCTTTCAGACCTCTCGATGTTAAAGACCCGTCGTCTAATGTTCAATGATGCTCGTTCAAAATCTTTGTTTGGTACCAGACGCTACTCTCACAGTAGACTAGACTGCCGATGACGAAGAGTTTGAGGTTTGAATCTTGGTCGCGTATATTGAGGGTGGTTTTCCCCCTATCCCTCCACGTACATGCGTGTACACTTCCTCTAAATATACTCTTTCTCATCCCTAAAACTATTAGCGTAATTATTACATAAGTGAATAACCCGAACGGGTAGTAAGAAGCGGTGCTAAAAAAAAAGTTTGTGGACGATTGGGTTACTCGTAGAGTTCCCATGTGCGGAAAGATATTTCCGTTGTTTTTGTTATTTTTCACCAGATTGAGTTGTTTTAATCTATCGGAATCGTTGATTTGAACATGGGGCGCTAACCACTCGATTATAATTAATGTAATTGCCAACAGGGTTTTCGGCTCAGCCACGAGAAGGCGCTACTGTCCTAGGAAGATCGTCTAAGAACAATGTTTTGCACTGATTAGGGTTCGATCGTAGTCCTCTAAATAAACCAAGTATTATTTTTAAATGTAGTAAATACTTCAAAGTGTCCGCTTCAATGTTTTCGTCCGCGTTTTTTTGTAGAAAGATCTCTCGCTCAGTGGAAATAATTTTTGTTGTTGTTGTTGTTGTTCCCAGACCTTTGGATTGGTCGACTTTGAATCCGTTTGGTTCATAAATTACTCAATCGAACAAGTGGAGTATTTCGTTAGTTGTTATACTTTATACTTGTAGTACTTCCTGCGTTCCCGTATAATAACGACTTTCCCCTTAGAAAAATAAACTTCGATGAGGTAGCATATTCACATATTGCTGAGTTACTGTTGAATAGTAAATAAGTATTCCGCTGTTGTGACAAGTCGAGTAAGGTAGATGATGGCGGTAGGCCTATAGCTTCTTCCAAAGTCTTTTAGCGTTTAGCACCGCATACTAATACCTAGGCTATACGCATAATGTACCAATTACGCTAATGAGTTAGGGATGAGGAAGTTTGAATTCAGAAGAATTGTACCCACAGTTGCGTGGAGGGAGAGTGGAAAACCATTTAGTAAAAAACCACCTTCAGTACATCAGACCGGGATTTGAACCCATTCCTTTCATCGGCAGTCTAGTTTAACACAAGAGTGACGCCTTAGACCACATGGCCACCGAAGTAGGTTCTAAGCTAGTCAACTAATGAGAGAAAAAACGCTTTATCTCCCAAGTCTAGAATCTCTGATTCCTTTTTTTTTTAATCTTAAAAATGTAGTCGAAATATTTTAATAGCTTCCTTCTTTCAGGTATTAACTAATACTTGCAGTGACAAACGCTTAATGTTTTTGCGTTGATACGGCATTCTCGTTTTAACGACGTTGGTAAAATAATAGTTTATCAATTTAAAATAACAGTCCAGTCTTTTCATTTAATTTTCTTCTTCAAAGCTTAAAAAAACCATAAAGTCTCAAAATACTGTCGCATATTTCTGAAACCTGATAAAACCGATTTTGAGTGGTGTAGGTTAGGCGGGAACAATGGAATGCCTTTACCCCTGCCCCAAATCCCCGGATATTATAGACTGGTCCGTAAATTCGCAGATAACTTAAGCTGTCCTTTAAATCCGAAGTCCATAAAATCGATGTCCGTAAAATCGAGTGCGAGGGTTTATTGTACTTGTTATCTTGTAAAGTATAAACTGTCTTTGCAAACTCTAACAAAGCCTTAGTGCCAAGCTAAACAAAGGTGCGACAAAGAGAGAGAAAGGCTTGAAGCCCATAACATCGCGTTAAAATCTGCGTTAATATTTCTGATTTAAAAAAAAATCAGACCCGCTTCGGTGGCCACGTGGTCTCAGGCACTACTCTCGCATTAGAATAAACTGTCGATTACGGGGAGATCGTTGTTCGATCCCGGTCTGGTGTACCGAGTGTAGTATTTCCTAAATGATTTCCACTCTGTCTATCCACGCAAATGTTAGTACACGCCCTCTAAATTCAAAATTCCTTATTCCTAGCCCATTGTTGTAACTAGTTCATAAGCGTAAAACCCGAATGGATGGTAAAACGCGGTGGTAAACAAAAATCAGTGGTACTTCGCATAACCCCCGATGGGTTCACATACCACGGTTTGGGAAACACTGGTCTAGATGTCACCTTCCCCATTCCTAAACCCAGAGTTCTTTACGAATAGCTTCATTTGGCAGCTACAAATCCACCAGATATACTTTCATGTATCCATAAGCTAAACCATATGTTCTGCAAGCTGATCAGCTTAGCAGCTGTCACTTTGGGCAGTCAAAACTGTAGCATCAAACTATTTGCTTTAGGTTTTTTTTAAAGCGTTTTAAAATTATTGAAATACAAAATTATGAAAATAACTTTCTGGATTTTTTTCCCTTCCATTTCTTTGTGGTCTGTAGTTCACTTAAAATAATTTAAAAAAGAGCTCTTCTAAAAAGGTGCCTTCACTTCATAAATAATGATTGCGAACTGGATAAAGATATTATATGTCACAACCCCTATTCGTGCACGTGTTTTTTTACAAATAAAATTGTTTTATTTTGAAGCTAATATTTTGTAGAATACAGCCTTTTCTCAAATTTAGAAAAATAAAAAATATGTTTTTGAATGATGGCCGGTTATGAGAAGATAAAAAATGTGAATAAAATACTTTTATTATTTAATACACTTGTTGTTACAACCGCAAAACAAAAAACATGATAGTTTTATAAATATTGTTGGTTTTTTCAATTAGTCACGGAAAAGCCAACTATACAGTAATCCTCAAGGAAGTGTTCTTGTAAGACCCGCCTCGGTGGCGTAATTGGCTAACGCGATTGTCGTGTTGAGCTCTACTGCTGAGGACGGGGAGATCGAGGTTCGAATCTCGATCGGGTGAACTGGGGGGAGGGGGTTCCAAAATGTTTTTCCACTCGCCCTCCACGCAAATGCGGGTTCACTTTCTCTAATTAAACCTTCCCAATTCCCAATCCATTAGAGTAATTGGTGACCTGGCGGTCTAGGGGTAAGGTGTCGGACTTCTGTGTTGGCGGCCGGGGTTCAATCCTCGGTCCCGGCACAGATTTATCTNAATGCCAGGCCTCCACCGTGGTTCGGATTCCACGTTAAACTGTAGGTCCTCCATTTCATCTCACAATCACCCTACCATTACACATTAGCGTAAGTGCGTATAACCCGAACGGGTAGTAAGACGCGGTGCTAATAATAATAATAATAATAATAATAATTAGAGTAATTAGTACGTAAAGCGTATAACCCAAAACGGGTAGTAAGATGCGGTGCTAAATATTATTATTATTATATTCTTGTAAGCTTTTGAAAAGTCTTTCGATTAACTGTATAGTTTTACGAGGAAATAAAAAAATCTACAATGTTTGACATTAGTGACTTTCAATCAATGTTTGAAAAAATACTTTTTTTAGGTGCTCCAAAAGGCTATTCTTAAGCGAGTTGAAGTGATTTTTGCTAATTAGTTCGTTTATTTGCTTAAAAATTCTCTCATCATCTTAAAAATCTTTACGTAGTAAAATTGCTTTTACAAACTAAAACCATTTTGTAATAAACGTCAGAATGTTAAGTAATAATAAAGCAATATAATAGGGGCGTAATACTAATAATATACAATTAACGCATCCAAGCTCTAACGTTTTAGTCATATTCATTAAAATAGGGGCACTTTGTTTTCTTAGCAACGTGTCCTACTTCACGTTCGGGTTACACGCTTGTATACTAATTACGTTAATGTGTTAGTGATGAGAAAGGTTGAATTTAGAGAAAGTGTACCCGCATTTTCGGAAGGGTGATTAGAAAACAATTTTGGAAAACGATGCTCAGCGCACTTGACCGGGATCCTATCTCTTCATCATCGGCAGTCCAGTCTATTGTAATAGTGATACCTTAGACCATGTGGCCACCGAAGGAAGGTACACGCTGTATTCTTGTGAAAAACATTCTTCCAAGCCATCATGGATTATTTTTCATAGCATTTTTTTTTTAAAATATCAAATCTCTGTTATGACCTAGTGACGTCATCGCCGCTGGATAGTAATACCGTTAACGAACTTTCCGCTGAAGAGGCGGCAAATTGACTGGTTCATCGAGAGTGGCTCGCTTCGGCAGCCGAGGCAATTTGGCGGGAAACTCTGTTATCGCACCGGGCGCTAATTCTGCGCCACTTAGCGCTAAAGGGAGGCGGAGGGGTATTCCCTTCCCACCACCCCTTCATTCCTACCCAGCAACCACCGCACGTGGTTGTCGTAACTTGATTTGTGCGCCGTCGAGGGTCTCATGTGCTTGCTTTTCTCTCTGGTCTTATGAGATCGTCGTAGAAAGGTTGATTTTGTACAGATTCGTGACACTATATAGGCCTATATATATATATATATATATATATATATATATATATAGAGAGAGAGAGAGAGAGAGAGAGAGGATAGGAGTTGATAGGGGAGGAGTGAGCGTGGATGAAAAGGGTTGTGTTGGAAATTACATTAAAATAAATTTTAATGAAGGGCAAGAAGGGGTAAATGAGCAGGCTAAAACAGATATATGAAGAAAAAAACTTAATTAGTCTGTCAACGACAGAGAAATTATATATTTTTTAAATCGTGTGAAGAAAAATGGCAGAGATTTGCTATCGCCCTTCAACTTCCACCCATCAGGAGATCGCGATTTGAATTATGTACGTGATCCGCACCGGTGGGCACGCGGGCAGAGGTGCCAGTCTTGTCTAGTCTGATTTTGATGATGACGTAGTAATCGCGAGGTACGAATCTAGACCGGGTGATATGAGGGTGGTTTTTTGAGGGTGTATTTCTCCTAAATGCTACCTTTCTCGTATCTACCCCACAAGCGTGAATATGCGGATAATTTGGATGGGTAGTAGGCTAAGACGCGAGTCACAAAAAAAAAAATTACTTTATATCGTATCCAGGTTATCTGCATTTAATTGAACTAATGAGGTTGGAATGAGTAAAGTATAGTTACGTTATCTAGTATAGTAATAAATGTTCAACTTCTGTAGACCTAACATCGTTTTTACTTCCGATATAAATGTGGTAAAAGGAAATGTTCTCACGCCTCAAGGTTATTGTTGGTCCAGTGTATTGCGAGAGTGGCGCCTTAAGCTTGATTCCCACGTTCGCCGAAAATAGAAAGCAGAATCTACCTCAGTGTCGCAGCAATTCACACGCTGTATGTTGACCCGTGATGCATTGCAACGTTAACTTACACTATCTATTACATCGCTACGCACGCATTAACGAATTATTTCAAATCTCCTAACAAAGTCCCACAAAGCTGTTTGCCAGCTTCTGGTTGTAGAGCGCATGCGTTGTCAAATGCGCATGCGCACTGATTTGAGATGGTTGGTTCTGAGATCTGATTGGTTGTCCTGGGCCGAGCATCTCAGACAGAGCGGACAAAATAAAGATGAGTTGAACTTTGAAACAGCTCGCGCCGATTAGGTGGAAATATTGTGATTGGCTTAAGAGTTCTTCACGTGACCACTTTTCTGTTCTGCGCTTGTTTCTCGGGGAACGTGTGGATCCACAGCTATCAGGTCCGACCTCCCCTTGACTGAGGGCTGCATAAGTTCTTGGACAGTTGGTCAGGGGCGCATTCAAGGTATAGGACTACACCAGACACTCAACCTTCCTTGAGCCAGGTTGAGTCATTGGCCACTGGGAAGTGCTAATTGCAGTCCTCAGTGATAACATTTCCAAGTGAAACAACTCACTTTCAAATTGTTTGTTTAATGGTCTGAACACAATAACTCAGTTACTAGCAATCCCAGCTTACTTCCTTACCTCCTTTCAATGAACAAACCTTTTCAGACAAGTAATCAGTCAAATGTATTTGAATTATTATTATTATTAGCACCGCGTCTTACTACCCGTTCGGGTTATACGTACTTACGCTAATGTGTAATGGTAGGGTGATTGTGAGATGAAATAGAGGACCTACAGTTTAACGTGGAATCCGAACCACGGTGGAGGCCTGGCATTCCCCACATTCACAAGATGTCTTGTTAGAGGTGAAGGAAGGGTTTGGTAATCAGATAAATCTGTGCCGGGACCGAGGATTGAACCGCGGCCGCCAGCACAGAAGTCTGACACCTTACCCCTAGACCACCAGGTCACCCAGGTATTTGAATATTGTTCACAACTATACAATATGCAAACATTCGCTTTAACATATATATATATACAATTGTATTATCTATTTATTTTCTTTGTAATTTGCAGTCTGAGTAAGCTTGTTTGGAGTGTGAGGGGTAGATTTTTTGAAACTTTGGGAAATACGGTTTATTGACAATAGAAGGCAATTTTTGTCTTTTGCTCTAGTAAAATCATCTTTAAGGTGAACTGTTTATAAAAATGCCTGCTTGATAGCGATGTTGTCACTTGGGACTGCAGGTAGTGATCCTTGCGGTGAAGGACTCAAGTTCTCCCAAAGATCGCAGCTATTTTAACCTGGAGGCCATATAAATGAAATGTATAGAACCTAACATAATAATAATTAAAAAAAAGAATAATGATTTATTTTTTAACAAAAGCATTAATTGAACCGTCGCTTCTCCTATTATGTAGAAGAACTGACGATTACATTTACAAACAAAGTTAAATAATGAAGGTTTGGAAGATGCAAACATAAGATAAATATACAAGTATAACAAATTAGTTTATTTAAATTTAAACAAGTTAATAGAATTACATAAGGTTCAAATAGGTCTTAGATCAAACAGTACTTTGCTTATTTTGAGGAATTAAATCAGTTACTATAAACGTATACTTCCCAACTGGGAACTAGGAATGAACACAAATAAATTTGAGGCTAGTAACTCTTCAATTTAGTACTAAAGCACATTCTGATAGGAAGGCGCGTCTACCTCAACAAGGCGGCAAAATAAATAGAAAGCTAATATTAATTTAAAGTTAGGCAACAATATATAAGAAATCTATCTAGCCTCGCGACTACTAGACTTAGACTTGAAAAGCATAAACATTAATTATAGTTAAATAATAGTTAAAGATATCAAATTCTAGTAATTCTTAATTTAAAGAGTTACTAAGATGGTAGTTAAATGCGCTAGCTAGCAAGAGTTAACTCCATTGAGAGTTACGAAACACAAAGATTAATCTCCTAGAAGAGGAACTATCACTATACAGATAGTAAATGGTGAGCTACCAGGAATCAAGGTTGTAACTATACTATGGCCGGTCTATTCCTAATTAGCACTGCCTGGACATTCAATATTATGTTTATACTTCCACCCAATCTTGGGCACACAATAACTAGTGCAAACATCAAATGAATTAACTAATACAAACGGGGGCTGGAGACTATGCACTATCCCCGCGGGCCACTACTACGAACTAATAGTGTACCCACAGTTTGCACGCCGTAAAAAGGTACACTTAAAAGAAATCTATAGTGACTGCTATCTGTCACAGACCCAATTAGGTCTTTGAACAAAGCGTTAGATAATTTGAGTTCCCCCATTAAATGATTCTAAACATGGCAATACAGTTTAGGGATTCTTGCCTATTCCCTAGTATATAAAATAATGTCTTAAGGACTTAGAAAAATAAGTCAGAAACACTGACATACTAAATTATGTCGTATGGATACATAGAGCATAAAGCCCATGATTCAAAACTATGCCTTATGGACATAAATAAACATGTCAGAAACACTGATATTTAATACTATATCGTATGGACATAAAAAACGAGAAAGAACCCTTACTTTCAAAACTATGCCTTATGGGCATAGAAAAACAAGTCAGTCACTCTGACAAACATAACAATGTAATATGGACATATATAAAGCGTAAGAACTCCAAACATAAAAACTATACCTTATGGGCATAGAAAAACAAGTCAGACATTCTGACACAAAAACTATGTCTTATGGATATAGTTAAAAAAAAGAGTACTATGATTCTAACGCAGATTCTAACTTTCAAATATTTATAGTCTCAGACGAGGCTTCACTTACGTTGAGGTGGAGAGACCGACGCCTCACACATCGTAGTCATCAATAGCTTGTTTGCCGATGTAGATTAACGTCAAAGTTGTTCCTCCGTCGAATTGATTAACTATAATACAAAATGTGAAGCGAGGAGTGACGGTTATATACACACAGAACTGACGTAGTCTGGGAGGGTTTCCACCCGGCCACAAAAGTGGAGGAGGTAAGTTGCGGAATTGCGCTGAATGACAACTAGCGCTCGAAGACTGCGTGGTGAACAGAGAGAAATAGCTCTGCCATATCATCAAAGTGGGGCCTGCGGGTGATACGTCGTTATGCTAATGGTCCCGGCATTGTCAGTTGGGGCAGTTTTCCTGAAGTTTGGGCATTTCCCGGCAACCTGAATTCACCATGAGTTAATATCTGCCCCACATTATTAGAATATATTAGGTTCTTGTATTCATCGAGCTAAACATTTTTTAGGTATTTTGAGTGTACGTGTTAAACAGCAGGTTCAACACGCCACAACATTATACAAGGAATTCATCTGAAATAGAACATACAACAAATATATATCACAGAGTAAAACTTGGCAACTTGTTTATGTCGGTTATTTGAAGAACAGTATTTATCAATTTGAACTGGTAGGCTGCGCAGAATTAACCTGCGGGGAGCGGGCTGTGAGGAAAAGGAGTTTGGACACGTTTGCCTTAGATGATGCGACCAGTGAAACGGGTTGAGATGGAACATATTATAATTGTATTTAATTAAAGAACACTGTTTAAACTTTAGATTGAAAATTGAGAAACAATTACATAGGATTCGTCAGTATTATTATATAAAATAAATGTACATCTGCTTTAGTTGAGGAAAAATTAAATTACGAAGTGCATTGTATAAATGTTGAGCCTCATAAACAAAGCCAATTCATACTAGTTAACGTATTACATAGTTTTTATCTTATTGCATTAACTCTCACTGATAGTTTGTTATTTAATTACAACTAGCGCGAACTCGTTTATGAAAATGCTTGTGTATTTTTACTATCTGCAACAGTGTTAATATCTATCTTGTAAATACCGTCTTCGGTGGCCGCATGATCTAAGGCGTTATTCTCTTAATAGATTAGACTGCCGATAAAAGGGAGATTGGGGTTCTGAATCCTGGCCGGGAGTACTGAGGGTTTTTTTCCCACTCTCCCTCCACGTAAATGTGGTACCTCTAATTTCAAACTTCCTCTTCCCTAACACGTTAACACAGTAATTAGTATCTACACAACCATATAAACTGAACAATCATTAAGCCGTGGTACTAAACATTTTTTGTAAATAAAACAGCTGGCCTGTAATTGTTTTTAGAGGCGCACTAAAATTTAAAGGTAAAAAGCCATTCTATATATTAAACTTTTAGTAATTAAAATTATAAAACATTCACTTTTTTTCTTGTAGATTGTAACTGGTAAATTCAAAGTTTTATGAACCAGTTAGAACACTTAATTTTAAAAAATAATTCAAAATGAATACAATAATTGGCTTTCTATGAACTGCTTAAGATGACTTTAGTGCCCTTTACTTCCGAGCCGCAGCGTTGTAGTCGAATGTTCGCGGGAGGGAGAAGATTTACACAGCGCCAAATTAAGGCATGGTTTGCAATAACTTCATCCTGAGTTATTGAGGGTATATATTTTGATCTCATAATGTTTCACATAGAGAGAATTTGGTAGATGAAGGTGCGCACCCTTAGTTATTGTATGCTCTGTTCCAACAAATAGACCTCTCTCGTCCTCTACAGTAATGTTTCTCTAAGTTTGGGTGATGGAAGCACATCGGGGTTGAAAATTATTCAAATAAAACATTATTTTTATTTTTAGCCAACTCCATTTTAGGACTATTAATAAAAGACAAAAATTAATATTATATTAATTTGAATGTTGAAAAAAATTTACAAATTACATTGAATTAATAATGTTTTTGATTTTTTTTATAATCATTTTGGATCTTATAGTTTTTGATAAATACTATTTCTATATGACTTGTGTCTACCGTGGAAGTAGATAGAATATAGCATGATTATATAATATTTAATTGCTTAAACTACAAACCTTGTTTGGTTTTATATATGATCAACATTTTATTATTATTATTACTACTACTACTACTACTACTAAACTTATTTGGGTCCTGTGGACCACTTCTTAGGCAGCTGTAGACCACCAGTGGCCCAAGGACCACACTTTAAGAAAGACTACTCTTCAGCAGCGGTCTCCAAGGTGGGGTGCGACTGAAGATCCATTGCGGCGAATGGTATCTCGCGGCCGATAAGGGTTTGATCATGGGGTATGACGTACTGACCCTGCCCTTTCCTTATACCTTCCATGTAAAGGGATAAGGGTGTGTTGACTAGGTTAGGTTAGGTTAGACCAGTGGTTTCCAACTTTTTACAGGGTTCTACCCCAATTTTCGTCTTTGAGGTTGTCGCGACGTCTTGACAACCTACAAGCGATCATATATATTTTTTTAATTATTATTTTCAATAAAATCCTATTACCCATCCGGAATATCCGCATTTATTTACACTTGTAGGGTAAGTATAATTTATATAATTGTATTTGCTTGGAAGGAGAAGAGGAAAACTATTTTGGAAAAATCACCCCAAGTACCCTCGGCTGGAATCTGAATATTGACATCAACTACAAACCAAATGAGCTTGACGTTAATCCCACGTGCTTAATTTAATTATTATAATGACAATACTTAGCACCGCATCTTACAACCCGTTCGGGAAATACGCTTATTTACTATCTAAATAATGGGTTAGAAATTGGGAAGGTTGAATATAGAGGAAGGGAACCCGAGTTTGAATTATTATAAGGGTGACCTGGTGGTCTAGGGGTAAGGTATCGGACTTCTGTGCTGGGGTCCGGGGCTCAATCCTTGGTCCCGGCACAGATTTATCTGATTACCAAACCCTTCCTTCACCTCTGACAAGACATCTTGTGAATGTGTGGAATGCCAGGCCTCCACCGTGGTTCGGATTCCACGTTAAACTGTAGGTCCTCCATTTCATCTCACAATCACCCTACCATTACACATTAGCGTAAGTGTGTATAACCCGAACAGGTAGTAAGACGCGGTGCTAATAGTAATAATTATTAGTATTATTATTATAAATTTCTTATTTAATGGCTAAACGAATGTGACAAAGATGTTTCGAAAGAAAATCAACGAACCTAGGTGGGTATTTTGGAAGCTATGCTAGCAGCCCCACTCGCCTGGACACGAAACTTCAACAGTAAACCAAGCCAGTAACCAACTTTCAGAGTTGAGTAACCGAAGGAACCTAAACAGTAACTTGACAGTTTTTTATTATTATTTTAACAGCTTACATTTCTATTTGAATTTTTCACCTTCCTATAATCATTATAATCACTTTAAAAAAGTAAATATAAAGCTGTAACCTCAACGATAATCGCGACCCCCAGGCTGGAAACCACTGAATTATACGAACGGAAAAGTTTATGGTAGCTGTCACCCTCGGAAGCAAAGAGACCTCTTTGATAACCCTGCTCTCACTAAAAAAATATAGTGTAATGTTTATTTTATATTAATCTCATTTTAATTTATATTACTTACGCTAACGCTATTTGAATGAAAAGGTAGCGGCTCCGGTCTAAAAAACTGTGATTAACGGCCGGAGGTTTGGTTGTGCCGACCACATGATACCCTCTGTCCACAGAAATTGGTACTATCTTCACCAATAGACGGTGGACCCGCTTCGCTATCCGCATGGTCTAAGGCGCTGCTCTCGCAATATACTAGGTTGTCGAAGATGTGGAGATCGAGGTTCGATTCCGGTTGGGTGTACTGAGGGGGGTTTTCCTAAATGGTTTTCCACGCAAATGCATGTGTACACTTTTTTCTAAATTCACTCTTCCTAATCCCTAACATATTTGTGTAGTTAGTACATAGGCGTACAAGCCGAACGGGTAGTAAGATGTGGTGCTAAAACAAACGGCGGCCGCTCGGTCAGTATGGCTTGATCACGGGCCGGAGTTTACGCTTACGCTGGGCTTTACCAAAAATTCTCTAATTTTGACAAGCCACAAAGTTGATTTTGGTTGGTTAATTTACTTCTGGCTAAGGCTCTTACTATTCTGATTTTTAGTAACTAGTCTTATTTTATTTTCCTAATCCATATAGGATTAAATTCTTTCATCAAAATAAACGTGAAAATAAAGTTTGTCTTGTGAAACTTGACATTGAGTAAACTTTATTTTGCATTAAGGGATTTTTTTTTTCTTCAAGTTACTCGACGTCTCATTAAGAATGATGTTAACAGTCAAGTTTCTGATTCATGCAGAGATTCATGTTTACTAAACCGTCGTTAATTACACCGGTTTGTTGATGTTGGGTGTTTCTGTCCCGAGCAGCAAATTAGATACAAGGAGATCCATCCTTACTTCTAAGAACGTCGCAATAATTACCTCATTTTATGTACACTCCGTTCATGGTGAAAACTAACACTCTTTAACTTTGACGAGTTCTTCAGTGTAAGCTGCGTCATAGTGGAAACAAGCAAGGTAAGCTATCCCCCAAAATATCAACCAGAATATCCAAGATTCTATCCCCCAATATATCCCCCAGACTATCCAAGTTCATATCCACCAGACAATCCATCAAATTATTCACACTTTTCCCCCCCAAGCTATCCACCAGGCTTTCTACCAAACTATCCACGTTTCTATCCCCCAGACTATCCGCGTTTCGTTCCTCCCATAAAAACCTAACAAACCCGGTTGACATTTAAATATGAACATGAAGTGATATGATGACATAATATTGAGGCGCGAACCACGACAGCAAAGCGCGACGCGACGAATGACAGTGCCACGTGTCGTCTGAGGGCTTGACACGGCGTGTGATGAGAGCTAGTGACACGTGTCATCTGCTTGTTCGAATACCACACTTCACCCCCCTCCCTACATGTTGTGCCCGCCTGTCCGGGCAGGAAGGGGGGGGGGGCGGTAACGAGATCCCGTGAGTGATTAAAATATTAATTGGAAAGTAGCACATTACTATTTTAAAAATAGCTAAACGGGGAAGTGGGGTTAACGTATACTTTCTAATCAATCAGATAATTTATTATTATTATTATTATTATTATTACCAGCACCGCGTCTTACTACCCGTTCAGGCTATATGCACTTACACTAATGTGTAATGGTAGGGTGATTGTGAGATAAAATGAAGGAACTACAATTTAACGGAGGATCTGAACCACGGTGGAGGCCTGTCATTCCACACATTCACAAGTGGTGATTAGGTAATATTATAGTAGTGTTAAATGTGCTCTCCTCGAGTAAATTATCTTATGATAAGATCTTCTATCTATATTAATAAAATGAAGAGTTTGCTTGTCTGTCTGTC